>VZTU01016269.1:1969-18617 GCA_013400835.1 Zapornia atra
GGGGAGAATCTCTTTGATGTTGGGTTTTGGGGCTGTACGTGTGTATGTATATGTGTTTGTTCAACATTGAGAAAAGTATGACATTTATTATCAGAATTAAATGACATACTAATAATATCTCACTCCTACATTTAACTTTTAAAAATTAAGTTTTATTTAGAAGGTTTTATCTTTTTGTCTTTTGAATGATTGGGTAAACTGATTTTCATCTAGCTAACATTACGAAGAAAACTGAGAAAATGTCTTCAAAAAAAAAAAAACTGTCTCATATAATGTTTTATAGTGAACTAAATCACTTAATCAGATTGTATTTGCTAAACTCGCCTTTGACTATGAAAAATTTAAGAAAATATATTTGAAAAGGCCTGGTTTATCATTGATTAAATTAATGTCCCATGTATTTGAATATTTTAATTTAGAGTTATTTTATTGTCATCTGGAGTTTAAATTTTAAAATTGTGCTTTTTATTTATAAATGGGAACAATTTAAAAGAAAGAAGAAATTTTTTTTAAATGGCTAAGACATGACATTATTATTTTTTTCCTATGAAAAATTCCAGTATGATCAAAATAAGTATGTATTGTAGGTTGACCGGAAACAAATTTATTCTTGATATTCAATTTTGGCAGAAAAACAGTAAAAATATTCTTCATACAGAAATAAGCTTTTTGAAACTGTAAACATTTTATAAATGTTCTCAACTGTATGGAAAGAATTTTTCTATATTCACTTGCTTTTATTTTAAGGTGACGTTTGAGATGCTAACAAAAGCAATACTAAATATGAGCATGTGTGGATGATATTTGGAGGCTGATCTATGAACAAAACAAAGACCTTTATGTCAGCATCTGCAAACCCTAAGGAATAAAGCTACTTTTTTTCTACCCCCCACCAGTCTCTTCAGGGTCACAGCAAGATCAAGAACCAAAAAGATAGTCTTTCAGATCGAAGGAACAGATGTTTTACTAGAAAGCTTCCTAGATGTTGAACCACCAGAAAGCACTGAAAATAAGTTTTCATGCAAAACTATGTGCCTAAGTCCCTCCACATCCCACACCAAAAGGGTTGATGACATATATAATTCACTTCAACAATTTCAGCAACTCCTAATTTTTAGATTTTTACAGACCCTCACATTTAATTTAAATATTTTATTTATAAAATGTGTAATGACCTTAATGGAATTTATAAATTCTATCACATTTTAAAATATAACTTTTAAACATGTTAATTTTAATATGATTCAATCTCCTTCTTAATGGTTAAAGTTCAAGTTGTTTCAAGTCCCTGATGTTCTATTCATATTTTACATAAGAATAAGAGAAACTGTTCATTAAGATTCCCACACATGTGATTTGATGTTACCAAGGTTACTTCTAGTGCTAGATCATTGACCTCAGCAGTGTTGGCTGTTCCTTTTTTAGTAGAATAATATTTATCATGGGCAAATATCTATTATTTAAAACTTCACTCCTATGTACTTATTCCCATTGCCATTTATCCCCATATCCTTTTCTCCTTTATTTTCTCCTCCCTTCCTTTCTCTCCCACAACATTTCAATGGTGGGGAAATATTCAGAAGCAAAAGAAATGTTCATAAAGTTCTCAAGGTTTAATGGCTTTTTTAAAAGTTTGAGATTTTAAGCTGATATCCAAAGGAGGTCAAGTGAATAAATTCCATTGAAATTCAACAGAATTGGCCACTTTATTCTCCTTTAAAAGCTCCAGTGTGAGTTAATAGGAATGCCAAATCTTGATGAATTAAAATATATATAATTGTGCATCAGTTGGTAACTTACTTATAACATCAATGTTACAAAGGAGTTTTCTGATCATGTATTTTTACACATCCAATGAAAAAAATAATGTTATTCACACTGTTACATGTTTTCATTTTATTGTATTGCCCAGCTCATGTTTTAAAAACCCATCAACTCACTTTGCCGCAAACTACTCTTGGAAAACCACCTCATGTTTGTTCATACAGAGAATACGCCATTTACATCTAAACTTCTTAATGTTAGATAGTCATCAAGTTCTTCACTGAGTGAACTGTCTCTGCATTGGATCTTAGTCATTTGCAGCACACAAAACCAGAATATTCATTCTGGAAACCTGAAATTAGGAAAAAAAAAAATCAAGAAACTCAATCTCACACATTATTTTAAAAAGATCTTTATGCATTCATTTCTCTTAATCTGTAGGAAAAGCTATACCCTTCTTCTTGCTTGGAGCTACACTCTGTATCAAAAGAGGTGGCCTCTAGTGAGCTTACTATTTTCACTGGTATTCACACTGAAATAGAGAAGGCTTTCAGCAGTGCTCGGGCTCGTGTCTGAACATGAAATAAATGTAGGTGAGTTATACAGTGTTTAGAGGAGGAAAAGGAAGGAAGCCTGACTCAAGATCTAAAAATATCAGCTAGGTCCAGCGGAAGCATGGGAAGCTAGTGTGAGAGAAGTCTAAAGATCACTCAGCCTCAGCATGAAAACACACCAGGCACAAGGTTGAGTAGAGAAATGAACCACTCAATAGTGAGAAGAAGGTGGGCCAGGGGGGACAAATGATACAAGTAGAAGTTATAAAGTGAGCCTGGAGTGTCAGATGTATTTTGAAGTATAAAATCGGTTACAGAATCTTATTCATCTCTTCTTAATTCATAGAGTAGAGCACATAACATTGCTCCAGTGTCAAGATGAGCGTGTGGGCATCCTAATATCTGTCAAAATAATTTTGACAGCTATCGGGCCAAGTTATCAATCCAGTGTCATTACAGTGATCAGAACAAAAAATCAACCTACATTATACGTCACAAAGAACAGCTTATTCTATGTTTTTTGAAGGAAGAATATCATTAGGAGATGGACTGAATATATGTTGTAGACATCCAGTTTAAAGATGGACTGAGTACTACAGGCCCTTGTCAACAAGGACAGTAACAGAAACATCTCACTGAAGGGGACTCTAAAAGATTAGTATTACCTGTGCAAGAAAGAAGCAAGAATGAAGAAGCTGTAATTACACTAGCTTATTGGAGATTATTTTTTTTTCTAGGCAATATATATAGGTCTAATAAAAAACATGGAAGAAAGAAAATGTACAAGTAAAGCCTAATAAGTCAATCCTGAAGGCATAGCAAACATATTAAGTGTGCTGGTTTGGACAGGATAGTTAATTTTCTTCATAGTAGCTAATACAGGGCTGTGTTTGGGATTCATGCTGAAAACAGTGCTAGTAACACAGGGGTGTTTTCATCACTGCTGAGCAGTGCTGACACAGAGCCAAAACCTTTTATGCTCCTCACCTCACCTGACCAACAAAGGGGCTGGGGGGGCACAAGGATTTGGAAGGGACCATAGCTAGTACAGCTGACCCGAACTGACCAAGGGAATGTTCCATACCATATGATGTTATGCTCAGTATATACAGCTGGGGGAAGAAGAAGGAAGGTGGGAATGTTTGGAGTGATGGCATTTGCCTTCCTAAGTAACCATTACACATGACAGAGACCTGCATTCCTGAGGATGGCTGAACCCCTGCCTGCCCATGGGAGGTGGGGAATGAATTCCTTGTTTTGCTTTGCTTGTGCACATGGCTTTTGCTTTACCTATGAAACTGTCTTTATCTCAACCCACAAATTTTCTCACTTTCACTCTTTCAGTTTTTTCGCCATCCTTCCAGGGAGGCAGAGTGACTGACCAGCTGGTGGTGCTTGGTTGCCAGTCCGGGTTAAAACATAATGGTAAGAAATAGTGTCAAGGACTAGCCTTTTAAACAAACTCTTTACTTTGTTTTTTTCTCTTTTGTTTTATGCTTTTTGTTGTTTAAAACAGGATGGTTTCTGCAAAGGAGTATGTGTAAGAGAAAAAAAAACTTGTGATGATAGTGAAACAAATGTATGGCAGAAGTGATGATACACCATATGTCAGACAAACAAATGGAGACCATAGGCATGTTGTTTAATTTAATGACTTAAAAAACTAAAACAAGTATTTTGAGTCAATGTTTGTTCTATGGCACATTGGCACTTCCCTTAATCATCCTACTTTTCCACCACAGAATTCTGAAGTGAGATTCATCATGTCATCATAGTCATCAACATCTGAGCAGACATCCTTAGCCTTCCTTTCCAGTTGATGAAGAAGCATTGGTACTTCAAAAGAATGAGTCTATCGACTTATTTTAGACTCTACATTAGGGTGAGATGAAATCCTGAAGCTGTCTATTTCAATTGTCAACAAAGGTAGTGCAAAATCATCTAACATTACTATAAGCTTATCTAAGTCTTTAAAGTGTCAGAAGTTAGATGAATTACACCTTTAAATTTTGCATAATATCCTTTGTACCCTTCCAGTGAACAGAACTATATCCATTTGCCATTGCACTTTAATGCACACTTTGCACTCTATTATTCTTGTATTGAAAAGTTTCTGGTTTTAATGGACAATTTCATTGATCTGTCATTCATAAATATCCATGGCAGAAGTCATTAACTGATGTCTCTTCTTTTGTGTACATAGCATACATCTTGTAAAAAACCTGGATACCTGTATGTGTAAGGGAACATATGCTTACATATCCATTTTCATTAGCTATTATCCACTTAATACGCAAAAATTGTCTCCAGCTTATATGGAAGTGAGTGTATTAATTGAATCATAAAAATTCACTCTCATGGTCTGCTACTAGAATTTAAAACCACTTATGATATATTTATCAGAACTGATTTTAAATTATATTTTCACTTTCATATATTTTTAGGTTTTAATTGTCCATGTGAACAATGGTTTGAAGTTGTGATTAATTACTTATATAGACTAACCACTTAAAGAACTATAAAATAGGAAAGGGCACTGTAATTACATGGTTTCAACTGCAGGTATTAGTATTCAAGAATAATGATTTTTCAAGGGAAGATCAAGCCTCACAACCATGAATTAGAAGTTTTTCTCAAAATAAATGGCATGGTAACTGTCAGTAACTGTCTTGAAAACCACGACAGATTTAAAATTCCCTAGCTGTAATTGTGAAATGGTTAGTTGGCTGTCAGCTGTTCTATGGCTATCTCTAGATTTACTAGATTACTTTTATATATATTTTTATATACTATGTTTATTTTGTATTAGAAAAGCATTAAAAGTCTTGACAGTTATAAGATACAAATTTACTCTACTTCTATTTATTTTTTAACCGTCCAAGGCAGAAACCAATTTCTTTAAACATGCTTGGATAACATCTTTTAAAGAGGACCTAGATCACCCCAGAAATATTTTATGTCATCTCTACAGAAATTATATGCAACTACATTGTTACCAATGTATTTTATTTCCTATGCATCTTTGACATATAATGGATAGAATTCAAATGACCTGAAAGTTTATAACATGGACTGTAAATAGAATTTCATCTCAGGATGAAGGAAGCTTTGCATGAATTGATTGACCTTTAAGGGTCATCATGATTTCCAGATTCCTGACCTCACCAAAAAGCTGGAGACATGCAAACAGTATTGCTTGAACAAGAGGGCAAATGAGAAACTTTTGTCAAAGGTCTTTCATCCTGTCTAAAATCCCAGATCACCTTGCAACTATACCATTATTGATAATATATATAATATGTATATATACATTTTTAATATATTTATATATAAAAACAGGTCCTGGCTCCAGCAATGAAAATTTCTGGATATGGTCTCTGGATCCCAGCAGAGGCAGTTGCACAGCCAGCAACACTGGCAAGAATCCATCTGGCAAGTGAGGGAAATTCTTCTGTTGGAGAATTTTCTTTTCCTTCATAAATGTCCTTGTCTGAAGTCTGGTTTCTACCCTGGACAATATCTGGCTTTATTTGCATTACTCAAAATCTGTAAGCATTAGGCTTACTAATTAATAAAGCTTTACACTAATATAGCCTTCCTGGTTTCAGTTGGGATAGAATTAATTTTCTTTCTAATAGCTGGATATAGTGCTGTGGTTTGGATTTAGGATGAGAATAATGTTGATAACACAGTGACATTTTAGGTCTTGCCAAGCAGTTAAGGACTCAGATTCTCAAACTACCCTGACAACAAGAAGACGGGAATGCCTCAGAAGCTGGAAGGGGACACAGTCGGGACAGCTGGCCCCAGCTGACCAAAGGGATATTCCATACCATACAACATCATGGTCCATATATAATTGGGGGGGTTGGCCAGGAGATGTCATGGCTCAGGAAATAGCTGAGATTCAGTTCTGAGTGGTAAGCAGTTGTGCTGTGCATCACTTGTTTTGCATATTCTATAATTATTATTGCCATAATCATCATGATCATCATGATCCTCTTTTTCTGTCCTATTAAACTGTCTTTATCTCAACTCATGAGTTTTACCTTTTTCTTTTTAATTCTCTCTGCTGTCCCACTGGCAGAGGGTTGTGGGAGTGAAAGGTTGTGTGGCTGTTTTAGCTGCCTGCCATGTTAAACCATGACACTAGCTCATCTGATTAAAGGTTCTGAAAGTGATCTATGTGCATTGATTAATGCAAAATCATTCTAGATCCTCAATATAGGCAAGCATTACATTTGTAAAACAATACAGGGACAATGGTGGTTTCAGTCTTCTGTTACTTATGGAATAAAATATAACAACTGGGAAACTATTTCACCATAAATGTTATTTTTTAATACCAATCACAAAGTTATAGCCATCTTTTTTGTGCCAAAATTAGTGTGGGCAAGGAATAAATGCATGATTCTGACACTGCAGTAGTCATTATGAGGTAGTACAGTGTTAAACAAATGTCCTGCTTTTTATAGCATTCCAAGATAGTAGAATGGAACAACAAATATTTAAAGCATTTCTTCAATGAAAATTATTAACATAAATATACAGGTATGCATACACATAGGTACATATACATATTAGTTCCTCTAAAAATTTTTTTTTCTCCTACATTTTTCTGGTTTCTCCACTATCCTAAATATCTTTGTAGTCCTCTAAGAACTTTAATACATTTGAGAAGCATCAGCAGAAAACCTTCACTAACTAACATTTTATATTTACATCAAACAGAGCAAACTTCTCAAGCCAAACCTCGCATGCAAGGGAAGAATGCTTTCTGAAGACTTAGTTTGCAGACAGAAAATCTGTTTATCATCTAAAATATATCTTTGAATTTCTCACTTTGACTACTGATCTTTGTGATTGGATGGAGAGGGCATTTTTTGAACTGAGACTTCAGTGTTTGCCATTTTATTGATCTTATTAGTAGATTAGCAAGATCTGAATGCCCTTTAATGGTGGTAGATGTCAATAATTTCAAAACTAGGAACCAGTTATAAAGTTGTTTTAGTCAAAATTTAATGATAAGTTGAATAAATAATACAATTTATTTTATTTTATATAGTGGAATTGTTTAGCTATATGTTTATATGAAATGTAAGGCTCAATGCATGAAAACAAAAATGAATGCGTAGGCACGCCTGTATCATTCTGACAGAAAGGAAAAACCTTTTAACATGAAAAATGTGTTTGTGATTTTATTGTCAGGCAAAAAAAGCAAGAGAAGAGTTGAAATTATTTCCCATCAACAACCTGTGAAGGAAAAAATCCTCTCTTCAGAAACCAAAGAAACTTCTAAATATGGGGGATGAAAAGAAGGGATATGAATTTCAGCTGAATATTAAGTAATGTGTAAGAGAAGGAGTGAGAAACAGTGACTGACTAAATAAACATGCTCTTTTGCAACAGTGTACAGGTTTAGTAAGCCTGATGCCTTCGGTTTGCAGAAGAGCTCAATGCCTAGCTACTTGCAGAGGTACGCATGGCAAGCAGCACACCAGCTGGAAAATGCAGTGTGGAGCAGCCCCTTTGCTCTAAGCTCAGGGCAGACAAATACAAAGTGCAGACACAGAGAGATGTTCAGCATGATGCTGATCCCTAAAACTGTGACCATTTCCATGCCTCCTTGCAAATACAGCTCCAGAAGCTGCTCAAAGGCACCTGCCCGGAAGAGTGTACTAGCTGGCTGAAGTAGGGAACTGAGGGAAGAGATTCATTCTAATGATCAGTGTTAGCTCAGAAAGGTTCTTGGCATGACTACTTGAAAAACAGAACATGAGAGAGAAACTGCAATATGCTCTCTAAGAAATCTGTAAACACCAATAGGAAGTCATACTAGAGAAGCAAGGTGAAAATAATCTTCTTCAATCACACAAGTGGAAAACTGCAAACATAAGGCATTATGTGTAGCATTGCTACATCTTCACTCTTTGCTTACCTAGAAAATCTTGGAAAAGCCAGACACACAAACTTATGACCTTGGAAAGTTTATCTGAAGTCAGTGTGGTCGGTTGACCTTGGCTGGACACCAGGAGCACACCAAGCCACCCTGTCAGTTCCCTCCTCAAGCAGGACAGAGGAGGAGCAAAATAATATGGAAAAAAACCCACCTTGTGGGTCAAGATAAGGTCAATTAAATAAAGCAAAAACAAATAAAGCAAAAGCACATGAAAACAAAGGAAAAAATCCCAGAAGATTTATTCTCTACTTTCCATCAGCAGGTGATGTCCAGCCAGGAAGCAGAACTTCAGTACACGTAGCGTTTGCTTCAGAAGACAAACATCATAAATAAAAAATGCCCTTCCTTCCTTCTCCTTTCTCTTTACTTTCATTGCTGAGCAGATGTCACATGGTATGTAATATCCTTTTGGTCAGTTGGGTCAGCTGTCCTGGCCATGTTCCCTCCCAAGATCTTCTCCACCCCCAGCACACTGATGACGGGGTATGTAAGAGACATAATCTTGATGCTGCACCAGGGTTGCTGAGCAGCACCCAATCTTCTGGTGTGTTACCAACACCAATACACAGCACAGGGCTAGGAGGGATGCTGAGGGCAAAATTAGCTCTCTTGCAGCCAGACCCGAGTCAGCATAGAAATCTCAAAGGAAAATAAGTCTATTTATATAGGGGTGTTTATTCTGAGCTTACAAAGTCTTTTTGCCCTTAGCATGGTCTCTGGACAACTGAATGTCCTATACTGTAACTATAAGCTTGGTTTTTCAGCCTGAGCCATCTCTCTTTTTACTTATTATTCTTACTCAGTTGGTTTTCTGAAAATTGTGACATCCTTTTGATTTGCTGTTAGCTTTTTATACAGATAAAAGGGACAGAGAGGATGTGCTCAGTGAATCAACAAAGGAGTGGTGTAAACTCTTGTCCTCCATGTAAACAAAAAACAGTTACAATAAAATCAAGGGATCAAATTCTCATTTCCTTCTCTACTTGTTTTGCCCTGTGGCGGCTAGAAGAATTTTTCGTTATTTGTTTTGTTTTTAAAATACTGATATTCCAGTAGTTGTCTGCTGAAAATTGGTTACTGCAAAACAGTTGTTGTCTTCGTCTTTGATTAGTTTAAAGGTATTCTGACATGAAAATTGGATATTCAGTCACCTCAGTTTGTCCATAATGCTCTGCCACATTACAAGAAGCTGTCAAGATTATATTCAACAATATTTGTCTTGATCCTCTGTTTCCAGGTCTGCAGAGTATTTTGGAGGTTTGGGGTTTTTTTTGTTTACTGCACTATTTGTTAGCTCAGTTTCACATTCCTGTGAGCACAATTCAAGATTCTTTCCTCTGCAAAGCAATTTAAAAAGTTAAACTCCCTGACAAAAATCCCATGATTCGCAGAAAAGAAAAAGCCATGAGGTTTGCTTCAATTTCAGTAATCAAAGAAGGTAAAGAAGGTTCCTTTAAAGTATTTGAGAAGAGTCTTACTGGTTACTGTGCTGCAGCATTGAGTTAATTCTGTTCTTGCTAAGGCTTTAATACCAGCTGTCAAGCAAAATATTTCTTCCTTGATCTTCACTTGTGTGGTCATTAACATACAGGACTACAGACTATAACAGCAACAAGACACAACATAAAATGCTATGTAGATTGTCCTGAAAGATATTTGAAGGCGAATGAATATATGGCTTATTTTTAATGTGTAGTAGTTTGGAAATAGAAATATTTTTTTCTTACTTTATCACTACAGTGCTACATAGTTAAAGTTTCATTGTTGGTATATACAAAAGCACCATTGTTATTACAGGCAGATACTTAGAATGTATGAACTGTTATTTCATTGTATCATAGGAGGTGTAAGGTTGGAAAGGACCTTTGAAGTCCAGCCCCCCCTGCAGTAAGCTGTGACATCTGCACTAGATCAGGTTACTCACAGCCCCATCAAGCCAGACCTTGAAAATCTCCAGGAATGGGGCCTCCACCTTCTCTCTGGGCAACCTGTTCCAGTGATTCACCACCCTCACATTGAAGAACTTGTTCCTAATATCCACTCCAAATCTCCCCTTTTCAAGTTTAACACCGTTACTCCCTGTACTACTGCTACATGCCCTTGTGAACAGTTCTTCCCCAGAATTCTTATAGGCCCCTTTCAGGTACTGGCAGGCCGCTATAAGGTCCCCCCAGAGTCTCCTCTTCTCCAAGCTGAACAACCCCAATTCTCTCAGCCTGTCTTCATAGGAGAGGTGCTCCAGCCCTTTGATAATTTTTGTGACCCACCTGTAGACATACTCCAACTCGTTCATGTCCTTTTTGTGTGAGGGCTCCAAAGCTGGACACAGTATTTCAGGTGAGGTCTCACCAGAGCACAGTGTTGTATCTTCACAAGATATCACCATTACTATTCACAAATAATGAAATTCAATCTACTTTGTAATTAAAATCAGGAAATTTATGCTTTTCTTAGCCACAGATGGTTGGAAATCTTCATAAAGCTAACCTGCAACTTTTATAACAAATTCATAAGGCTTTCTGTAAGAGAATCACAGAATCACAGAACTGTTGAGGTTGGAAGGGACCTCTGGAGGTCAGTTCAGATGCAACCTCTTGTGCTTCCATTTGTGCTCATTGCCTCTCAATAACATATATTCAAAGTACATTTAAAACCTTTGTGTCATATAAAATTTAAATAAAGGGTAAAATATTAAATATTTCTAAAAACAAAACATTGGAAACAAAAAGATTAGCTATGAAACTTATTAAGGTCTCTAAAGTACTGATACTATAAACACCACTCTTCTTATTGCCTACAATTTGGCTTGTTCTATGCAGTCATTAAGAGTCAAACCAAGCTAATTCTCTCTGTACTCCTTCTTATGAGAAAATTTTAGTGGCATTAGAAATTAAGAGAACACGTCTGAAAATGGAGGAAATAACAGTCTTGTATGAATGAAAAAAACTTACCAATAAATCTTTACCAAATAAACAAGCCTTACACATTTCAAGTGCCATTCCCCAAACAAACAGACCTTTCTGAAAACAGAGGTCATAAAGTTAGAACACTGACAATTGCTCAGGATGTTCAACCTGTGCTGCACTGTCTTTCTCAGACACATCTTAAATAAAATAATTTGATGCTGAATAACAGTATTACTCACTTTGTACATCTAAGAACTATATTCACAAATACAAAATTTAGCAAATGGTTAAATTATATCTCTGGCAAGCTAAGCTTTAACGAAAGACAAGCTTGTGTGAATTCATAAAGAAGATTGATGTAGTAAAACATTTTCCCCATCAGAAAAGGAGTTGAACGACTTTGGACGCGAGTGAGATAAGTAGAAATGTAGGTAAGTAGAAAGATAGAGCAGACAAAGTATTGGTAGGCTGTACTTACTGGTTGAAGCTTTACAGGAATTAGATACTGAGTCACTGAATGAATACTTAAACATTAATTTGGAGATTAAACATCTAATTTTAAGTTTTCCCTTTTTAAAAAATACATACCTGTGTAAATAACTTGAATTATTATCAATCTTTATAAAATACAAAAGCAGTTTCAAAATCCCCTACAAAACTATTAAAAAACTGTCATATTTCAGATTAAGACAAGAAAGAGTGATGACTATTTTTTTAAAAACTATAAAATTAATAGTATAACGTTTCATTAAGGAAAGATGACACAAACATAGGATCTTAAAACAAGTATCCATTAGGTTTAGTTATCAAAATCAGTATGTGCTGCCAAGAAAAACCCTAGTTGTTTTTCTCATTAAATATTTTTACTGAATTAATTAGTTTCTTATGGAGATGTTCAGATTACAGTCTCTGAGATTCTATGAAAATGTATGAATGCCTTCTCACAGGTGTTCTGGTAACCATGGAAATTTAGTTGCATACTTATATAAGGTCTCTTTAAATGAGGGAGTATAAATGAGGTAGAATCAACTGATCTATAGCAGAGTTACATGTTTTCTGCAGATTAATTTTCTCTATTTACCTATTTGGAAAAAAAATGCAAAGTTACTTTAAAATAATTATTCCCACTGACAAACAAATAGCATAAATCATCAGCAAAGCCAGCCAGGAGCAGGAAAATCAATTTATTCAAATATGTGGGTAGATTTGTGTGATATAAAAGATAAACTTAATACAAGCCTTTGAACAGTAGATTTTTCCTGAGAGCAATTTGGCTCCTTCTTGCTGTCTCTTAACAGAAGATGCTACTAGGTTCTATGGTCCAAGATTTCAGATCATTTTAGTGCTTAAAACTGCAGCATGACATACGGAAGTAAAACTCCAAATCCTTCTGGAAGTCAGGTTTGCGGAACTGCAAATGGACAAGCACCTTCCAATCATGTGGATCACAGTGGAGCTCTCCACAGGCAGAGGGCTGTGCTCCCAGGCATCGCCCTCTGGTTCATCCTGGTCTCACCACAGCATCTCTGAACCTCTTCCAGGTTGAGATGAAATTTCCCTTCAGGGACCTTTCATGGAAATGGATTTGACTGAGACAAGAAATGTGCTGCTGGGGGACAATACATGAATTTACAGAGGCTCCTACATCTGATAGAGAGGGTAGAGGAGGGAATGTATAATCATACCCAGGAAATTAAGGTCCATGAGGTGTGAGGGAGAAAACTCAGTCTTTTCTGCCCACTGGTAAGTACTTCTCACACAGCAAGTTATCTGCTTTGTGTCAAAAATTTCAGTTTAGGGAAGATACAATTTCAGTAGCAGTCAATTGTCTTTGGGGTTTTTTGTTGTTGTTTATTTTTATCACAGCTAGATACTAGATACATTTTTCTGTACAGATACATGCACTCTTGTTTATCAGGAAAATAAGATTTACAACATAGTTTAGGTAGGAATAGTAAAAAAGCAATCGGTTGGCATTTACTTTTTTTGCAATGACTATGCTTCACTCTCACTAATGAAGCCATCTTTAGCTCAAAGTGCAGTATCAAAAAAACCTGTGAGTGAACACTTAGCACAGCATGTCACAAAGGATGGACCAGCAGCGTGATTCAGTGTGTAAACGGGCTTTTCATTTTTGTGCTTGATTAAAGAATCTTTTCTCTGGTCTTGCTATCCTACCACTGTATGTTCATTACACTAACATAGCTACTAAAGTCTCTATCTCAGTTTTGCTCCACTGTACTGAACTAGATGCTTTTGGTGTCAGCACTTTCACACTCACCACTTCATCATTTGCTGGTGTAAAGTAGCTCCAACAGAAATACATTTATTAATACTGGCTGGGAGTAGATTATATCCTACTATCAGGGTAGAATCTGAAAATCTGTTGATGGCTATATAGCTGTTATCTTAATGAAAATACTGATTTTTCTATCACTTTATCTTCACATATGGTATAAGTCTAATCATTGTCTCAGAGACTGCTTTGAAAATAATGCTTGTAGTAATGTTTCAAAATATACTCAAAAGACAGTTAAATGCAAATAATCTTTTTCAGAGTGCTGACTGAAAATCATTGAAAAATGGCAACTGGCAGTATGATTTGAAGAAACAATTATACAGCAATTTTCCAGATAAATCCCAGTCCTCACATCATCATAGACACAATTCAGATGCTCTTATTGTCTAACTCAGAGATTATTTCACCATTCAGATTAATAAATTATGATAGGTTTTGACATTATTAGAGCTGGGTGTAATTTTTACTACTACTGAACATGATATTCTTGCAAAATGGTACAGTATGGCAGACTGTGTGGCTGTATTTGGGCCTTCTGACAGTCCTGGTCAAAGCAAACAGCATCATCACAAATGAAAATGGTGCTCAGATTTTCATCTGCATCTCCAGGGATGTCAACTATTACCAGTCATCTGTTCTGATACACTTCAGTGTAACTACTGCAGGTGCTGAAATTCTGAGTTTACAAATACCATAAAAGTTCTGTTGTCCTACACTTGTTGACAGCCAATTACTCACCTTAAGTCTCCTCTGGAGGCAAAACTGAAACTACTCATGTAAGAAAATTTTCTGCATTGCATGTAGAATCTAAAATCCTTTTTATAAGTAGCACTCATAAAGTTTCTTCTTTGTATAGTGTCTTCAATTCATGGATCCCATAATAATATTAGACCAAAAAAAATCATTTTTGAAACAGAGTATATGTTCCTTAATTTACAGAAGTTGATATTTTGTTCAGGAGACTTAACCTATTCAGTTCCCTCGCTAAAATAATACTGAACTTCTGAACATCACCCTCCCTCTGTTCCTTACCATAATTAAAAGTTTGTTGAAATAAAGTTTTTCTGCCGTTGAATCCACTCAGGATCTGGAATAGAGTCTTTTTACATGGTGCATTCAACTTTCAGCTGAGACTGAAGATCTGAGGAAAGGAGACTTTGCAACTAGTATAATAATTTTTAAAAGCCATGAACTCTTCACCAGTTCTTCATCCACTCAGATGAATTTGACCTCAACACATCAGTGAAGGTTTTCTTGAACAACAGGTAGCACTTACTGAATGCATACTGTCCTGTGACTTCAGCAAGGTATCATTCTTCATTCTGCCAGTGCACCTCCCTTTAATAGGCAGAAAAGATTTATGATTGACAGAGAATACATCCAAGTTATGAAATATTATTCTGTCATTGCAAGCCATTTAATAGCTCTACTGGGAAACAAAGAAATGAACAAATCAACAACAAAAATGAACAACCTAGCCAAGCCAGCACCACAGCATTATAGATCAGTAATAGTATTTTTTTCCCCCCATACAAAAAGCTAGATTTCATCAGCAATATCAAATAATCATGTATTCTCTCATTTGCACTTAGATGTCCTTAATGTTCATGATACTTTATAAGACAGGGAAGACTACACCCCATTTTCACAGTGGAGAGCTACACAAGTCGTTCTGATGCAAACTTTGCCTGGGGGAGACTGCCAAGAAGGAAGATGGGAAATCAGGGAATGTTTTTCACTTAATCACTTAACTGTGCATAGGTAGATGCGGAATCAGTTTATAGGGAAACTAAAATGATACTCTAGCATTAGATGCCAATATTATTCTTGGTGATATTAATTTCTGGGCTTGGGAGAAAAGTCCTTAATTAATTCATTTAAAAGATATCTTGCAAAAGAATCTTAATTAGATTAAATCATTATTTCAGGAAGCAATGTGCCAAATTACGCAAAGCTAATTAGGGTAGTCAGGAAATTGGCCTATCTACCAGTTTACAGCCAACGTGGGTAGTCTTTTATCTGTAACTCTCTCATTGCCAGCAGGAATAGCATTTTGTTTGAATTTATCAAAGGTTTGGGAATAATTCTATTAACCAGGACTCTGAAAAAAGCAAGCAGATATTGCCTCCCTAGCATACTGAAAAATGTTTAATTTATTTACCATAGTGAATCATTCAAAAACACCTGCTAAAAAATGTTTAAAACAGTGACATCTCAGAAAAAAATCTTTTATTTGAAATATCAGTTTGCCCTTTGATTACAGGGAAAAGACTAAACAGACCCTCTTTGTCCTATGAAATATGATTTTTATACTAATGGTAGTCATTAACTTGGCAGACAAGTTGGAAAGTTTTTTAATTCTTATTTGCACACATTTTTAAAATTTGAACTTAATTTTCTGAATTTTAGCTTTTTGCTAAACAAGATCTGCTCTATAAATAGAGCACTAGTGCATTATTAAACATTAATTAGTTATTTGTGTCCCATCAGAAAAGTTATGCTGCTGAATGAAATTTACTAACATCCTTTTATTTCATTTGTAAACACCAAAGCAAAATCAATTAATCACCAGACATTAAAAAATAAGTGATTAAACATTAAAAAGACATAACAATATCTTGCCCACAACCATGTGATGATGTTCTCATGACAAGTAATTCACAAATCATCTACTTGAGAATTTAAGAAAATTTAATATTTTACTAAGTAATGAGAAAAAAACGACCTCAATGCTGAAAAGGAATACTGTATGAAGCATACTTGCTATGGGTTCACTCCGGTAGATAGCTAAGCATCCCCTGCTACTCACTCAGTCTCTCCAGCTGGGATGGGGAGAGAATCAGAATGGTAAACCGGTGACAATTCATGGGTTGAGATAAAGGCAGTTTGATAGGTAAAGCAAAAATCTGTATGCTCAAACAAAGCAAAATAAAGTATTCATTCACTACTTGTTATCAGAAGGCTGATGTTTAGCTATTTGCAGGAAAGCAAGATTTAATGTGGCATATGCTGGGACTCAAAATATCCCTCCTTCCTCTCTCTTTCCTCAGCTTCATATGCTGAGCATGATGACTTGATATGGAATATCCCTTTGATCAGTCAGGGTCAGTTGTCCTGGTATTTCCCTCCAACTTCTTATCTGCGACAATCTACAACCTGCTGGGGT
>VZTU01016272.1:0-12206 GCA_013400835.1 Zapornia atra
GGATGGGACAGGGATTGGGATGGCACAGGGATGGGGATGGGATAGGGATGGGATAGGGATGGGAGGTCCGGCACCCTCCCCCCTGCCCATGCCACCCTGGCAATCCCCAGCTTCGCCCCAGCGCAGGGAGCCTGGATTGTCCCCAGGGAACAGGAAAACAGGGAAGGAAGGAGCCAACCAGCCCCTCAGCTGCTCCGTTCCCCTCCCCAGGCCTCGGATCACGGGCAGAGCTCAGAGTGGTCCCAGGAAGGGCATAGACCCCAGTGAATGGCTCTGTCTGGAGCCACCCCACAGCCAGCAGCAAGCTCTGACCCAGGATTCACCATCTGGGAGAGACTCTGTCGGGCACAGAGGGGAAACTGAGGCACTGGGACGGCAGCAACCTGCAGCAGGAGCCAGCTCTCCCTCACCAGCCTGGCACAGAGACCTTTGTCCCCACCCTGGGAAGCGGACAGGGAGGGTAACTCACCATCACCATCTTCCTCTGCTCACACAGCTTCTGCAGCTGGTAGGACTTCTCCTCGGCTTTGATGTAGCCTTTCTTGACATCATCCACAGCCTGGGCAGAGAAGGGAAAGGGAACGCTGCTCAGACAGGGGGTCTGCTCACCCACACCCAGGCTCTGCCTCCCTGAGGCCACCCAAACCCCCCTGACCCCCACCCCTGTCCCGCAGAGGGATGGAAAACCTCCGGAGCATCTCTGGGATGCTGAGGGATTAAACAACTCCTGTTTGCCTTCCCATGTGCACCCGAGGCTGGCGCAGACCTGGATCACCTGTGACCTGGCCAGGGGTTCTCCACAACACCAACAATTCACCCAGCCCCCCTGGAACCCCCCCAGACAGGGCCAGCCCTCCCTTCCCCTCCCCGCCACGGGCACGCCGAAGCGCAGGGGTGTCCAGGGCAGCTCTGGGAGGCGGGTTCTTGCACAGACACCCACCTGATGGAAGAAGTAGGTGACTGCCAGGTCGTTGTCGTTGAGGAGAACCTCCTCCTCTGTAGTGAAGAGCCATTTCCGGACGGTCAGGCAGGTCCCTGGCACTGCTGAGGTGTAGTTCTGCACGTAGAGTTTGTGGGGGAACTCGTTGGGTGCCAGCTTGCGCACTGCGGAGAGCGGGGGACGCCGGGGTGAGCGCGGCGCTGCCGAGGCACCGGCGCCTGGCTGCCAGCCATGGGTGATGCCCTTCGGCCACGCCAAGCCAGGGTCAGCATCCCAGCTGGGATCAGCACCCCAGCTCCACTCCAAGGACCCTCCTTCCACCCCCCAGCTTTTTTTCAGTGTCCCCTTCATGGCGTCACACCGTGTGGGTCCCCACCATCACCTTNCACCCTCCACTCGGGTCCCAAAGAGCCCCCCCACCTTGGGCCCCACAGAGCCCCCTTCCCTCGGGTCCCAAAGCGCCCACCCTCCCCTCAGGTCCCAAAGAGCCCCCTCCCCTCATGCCCCAGAGCAGGGAGGGGGGCAGGACTCACCGAAGGAGTGATTGATCACTTCAAACAAGGCGAAGTAGTTGGCAGTAATACTGTCCATCCCGACCTTGGCAGCCACAGCCTAGAGAGCAACCCAAGGGGAAAAGGGGGTGAGCAGGACAGGAGCCAGCAGCTGGCTGCCCCACACAGGGCTTCCTATTGGTTATTCCCAAACAGTCCCTAAGCTGAGGGGTCAGTTGCCAGGGAAAAGCTGAACTCCCAGGGTTTCCTGAGCAGGGTTCAGCCTCTCCCCTTCAACCTCCCTGGGAACAGCTCTAGATCAAGTCCGACCATCGTCCTTCCTTTGGATGCCTCCAGCTTTGTCCCCTACGGGAGGGTACCCACCTCCCTGGGGGTTCAACACCGCTCTGCTCCTGCACACTACAGCTGCAACAGGAGCTCGAGCCCCGGGCAGAGGCGATGGGAAGCTCCACTGCACGATGGCCCCGCGAATCCCACCCTGGGAGCTCAGCCCGGCACGTCCAGAGCTCCTCCTGCACAAAATCCCCCAGAGCTTCCAGTTCCCCTTTCACACTGGGCTCTCCACATCCCCCTCTTCCCTCTCATCCACCCAATTCCCCTTTTCCACTGGTCTGAGTCAGTCATATGGAGTTTTCCCCTTCCAAGCGCCGGGCTGCCGGCCACTCGCAAACCCGGAACGGGGCCAGGGGGTTCCCCAAAAAGGGTCAGTGCCCTTCACATCCCACACACCGTCCTGCCCCGGAGAGACCAGCTCCCAGCAGCTCTGGGATCTGGCTCCCAGCAGCTCCCAGACCCGGCTCCTGGCACCTCTGAGACCCAGTTTCCCCACCACAGCCCCTGCGAGCCCTAACGCAGGATCTGCCTGGAGCCCGGAGCCATCCCCCAGCTCCACACTATTATCAGTGACAATTAATTATCAGTGACAATTAATTATCAGTGATGACCCATCCTTTGTGGGTGAGCCTGCCAATGGAAGCACTGCCTCAGCACAGCCTAAGTCCCCCACCAGCCCTGTCCTCTCTGCTATGGCAAAGCGGCGGCGCCGACGCGCTCCTGGTGCACAAGGGAGCAAACAGGGGGGTCGTGGTTACCACCTGAACCCCTCTCACCCCTGGCTCACCTGGTACACCTGGTCTGTGGTGCTGTTCTTCTTGACTCTGACGGTCACCGTCGTGATGTCGGGTAACGCGACGCGCAGCTCCACGTCCGAGACGCCGTTGTAGTTCTGCAGGAGGGAAGGAGACACTGGAGATCAGCATCCCCTGGACTGGCTATTGCTAATTAAACCCATCACTGCTAACGGGCAGCTGCTCTGGGAGCCTCCTGAGCCCCATCCCACTCCACAGCCAGGGAATTCCGAGGGCAGGGAGCTGAGCAGAGGCTTCAAACCACGCCGGGCAGGGCTTCCCACTCCGGGGTTTGCCAGCAAAGAGGAAGAGGAAGCTCTGGGCCGTGGCAGCTCAGCGTGCTGCAGGAAGGCTGTGGGGGGGGGAGCAGCAGCACAAAGGCAGCTCAGAGCCCAGGAGAAGCAAATCTCAGCAACCAAAGGCTGGTGAACACGGGTGGCTCACGGCCACGAAGCCACCGGAGCTGCCACCGGCACAGCACGCGGCAGGAGAGTCACCAAGCGCGTTTCCTCCACTGGGTCTCCCCTTCCCAGAGATCCAGGGCAGCCAGAGCCGTGGCACAGAGGGAAGGCACCCAGCAGCACCCAGAGCCTGCACCCTGGGGTCCTGCCACGGTTTCCTGTCCAACCCCCCAGTGCTTTGGCAGGGATCTGCTCCTGGATCCAGTGCTTTGGCAGGGATCTGCTCCTGGATCCAGTTTTACCGGTGGTTTTGGCTGCAAGGGGTGCGTTGGGGGCACGGTGGGTGTGTTGGGGGCACGGTGGGTGTGTTGGGGGCACTGCAGAGCTCGGGCCCCCTCCCTGCACACCCACCTCGTCCGACTCAGACAGGAACTCCTGCATGATGTCGCTCTCCCCGATGACACGTATGGAACACACTGTGGGACAGAGAGTGCAGGTTAGGGTGTGCTGGGGAAAGGGGGGAGCCCAGAGGAGACACAGAAACCACCACCAGCTGTCTGCAGGCAGCAAGAAGCACGGGCAGGATGTCCAGCCTGGAAACCCCTTCCCAAAGCAGCATCCAAGTGTCCCACAGGGAGCCTGATCCAGCCTGACCCCTGGCAGCAGGGAGTGGCTGTGCCAGACACTCCTGGGCACCCAGGAGGTTCAGACCACACTTGGGAGTGGGCAAAGTGTCATTAATTGTACTTTTTTCCCCCTTTTTTCTCCCCCTTCCAGGGGGACTGGAAGTGTTGGGAATTTAGGCCAAGTGGAGCAAAGAGCTGGGACCTGAGCTGCACCCCCAGCCCGGCCTTCCTCCAGCCAGCTCCTCACTGAGGATGAGGATGAAGGAGCTGGGCAAGGTGGGGCTGAGGAAGACCTGGCCTTAGGGGAAGCTCACACTAATTAACCGAGCTGCTTCTGAGCAGCTAATAACCCAGCATCCCAGGAACAGGGGGCGATTGCTCCCCAAATCCCACCCCTAGCCTCACCCCCCCACCCCCCCAAAACACGGGCTCAGCTTTAGCTGGGGGCTTGATGCAGGGAGAAGGTTCTGGATCCCTTTCCCCACCAACCCAAAGGAATCTGCTGCTGCAGAGCATCCAGCCACGAGCCCGCTGGGGTCACTGCTGAGCTGAGCTCCCCGATAACGGCTGCGAATGCCACTTCCTTCCCCTCCTCTTCCTCCTCCCCGTGCTCCCTCGTCTCCACGATTACTGTTGGAGGGGGTTCAGAAGATGTGGAACTGTTGGAGAGGGGTCAGTGGAGCCACGAGGATGATTAGAGGGCTGGAGCACCTACCCTACAAAGAGAGGCTGAGGGAGCTGGGCTTGTTCAGCCTGGAGAAGAGAAGGCTGCGGGGGGACCTCATTGCAGCCTTCCAGTACNGGCCCTGCCTGTGGCAGGGGGGGGTTGGAGCTCTGTGACCCTTGGGGTCCCTCCCAACCCAGCCCATTCTACAGTTCTATGATTACCAGTGAGCAACACAACACTGTAAATAAACCCTCATTGCACCCTGAAGTCCTAATCCCACACGCTGGAGCTGGGAGCACACACACCACGCGGCTGCAGCGAGCCCGAACTCCCTCTCCCCACCTCAGCCACAGGATTCCCACCCAGCTCCAAAGGAGCTTCGTCCCCCCCAGGTAACGGAACCCCCGCGGAGGCTGGGGCCGCCCCAGGAGGCTGTGCTCTCCCTGGGCTCAGCAGCTCAGCACCTTTCTCCAGGTACTCCTCCAGGCCTCGCCGCCGGGCGTCCAGCTGCTGCTCGGACAGGGAGAAGGGCCACTTGCCCGGCAGCCGCGGGAAGGTGAAGTTGGCGAACTCCCGCTTCAGGTTCTGGTGCAGGATGGCGAACTCGCGGTACCGCTTGGAGCAGAGCTGCCGGCCCGCCATGTAAACGTTGTAGACCTGGGAGGGGAGGAGGGTCACAGTCACCGGGCTGGAAAAGCCCTTGAAGATCACCAAGTCCAACCGTTTCCCTGTCCTGTGCTGAGCCAGGTCCCTGAGCACCCTTTTTGGGGTGGGGACTCAGCACCCTCCCTGGGCAGCCTGTGCCACAGCCCCACAACTCTGCTAGGGAAGGACTTTTCCCTCCCAGCTGAGCTGATCCTGCCCTGGGGCAGCTTGAACCCATTGCCCCTTGTCCCATCTCCTGTCCCATGGATGAAGAGACCATCGCCCACCTCTCTGCACCCTCCTGGCAGGTAGTTGTAGGTGGGGAGAAGGTCTCCCCTCCGCCTCCCCTTCTCCAGGCTGAACACCCCCAGCTCCCTCAGCTGCTCCTCAGATGACAGGAGGCTCTCTGCACTGAGGAAAGCTTCCCAGCATGGCACAGCCCAGCCCAGCTCTGCTGCCCAGCCCCATGAGGCCGAGCTAGGAGGGTCTGAGCTGTTCAACACGCTGCTGTACAGTCCAGCTGCTCCCCACACCCGGCAGCGGGGGGATCGAGGGGTGTTCGAGGCGCCTTTCTGCTCTGGGAGCAGAAGAGAGCTGGTGGGACAAGGGAGACAGAAGAACCCAAAGGAAAGAGCTGGTGGGACAAGGGGAGAAGAAACAGGGTGCTCTGCACTGAGACAGCCGTTCCTTTCCGTGGTGTCCTTAACAGCAGGAGGCACAGACAGACAGTGAATGTGGGTAAAATAGGAGCTTCCTACATAATCTTCACAAGAGACCGAGCTCATTGACAAAGAGCCTCCCCAGCACACAGGGAATGGCTGGGAAAGGGTGTTCAAGCCCCACAGGAAGGGTGAGGATGGGCAAGCAAGCAGCTGGTGATAAATGAAGGAGCCTTGAGATGAGGTGCCCGCGGCTCCGGGTGCCGGCACCCGGCGTGGCTGGAGGAACTCTCCACACAGGACACTGACCACGAACTTCTCTCCGTTCTGCTCCACGTGCTTGTAGGTGGGGATGGAGATGGGCACAGCCTGTTTCTCTGTGTAGTCGTAGAAGGACTGGCCCAAGGAGTCGTCGCTGGGGTCAAGGTTATCGGCCTCGTGGGGCGGCACCGACAGCACCGTCAGGATCAGCTCCTTCTCCCCGGCGCGGATCAGGTCCACCACCTGCTTGTGCGTTGCTCCTTCAACGTTCACCCCGTTCCTGGGAAAGAGAGAGAGAGCAGAAGGGCTGTGAGCAGGGCAGAGGAGATGGCAGAGCCTCTGCATGGTGCCGGGGGCAGCCCGGGGGTCCAGCGCGTACCCGCTCCCCTCCGAAATCCCTCCGGCTCCGGACGCTCCGGTTTTGCTCCGGTCTAAACTTCGCTCCTGTTTTCCTACTGAGGAGTTCCTGGGTTATTACTGAATTATCTTTAATGACTTGAGGTGCAACTAGAACTTCTTCAAGGCTCATCCCTCTTCCCCTCACCCCATCAGCTGATGGCAAACGCGAGGAGACCCCGGAGCACCGAGCACATCTCACCCACCACAGCTCCAGGTCCCCCCAGCTCCCAAACCAAGTGAATTTCCCCCAACCTGGAAGGCAGCTGCCAGGTTGCTGAGAGGAGGAGGCCCAGAGAGCACAGGGAACTGATTTTGGAAGCTGGTGCTCCCATGCACCAAGATGCAGCACCGCCAGCACCCAGCTCGGCACAAGGCAGAGGAGACTCATGCTTGCTTCGGTTGCCAAATGCTCTGTCCTGCTCCCAGCAGCCCAGGAGCTGCTGCTGTAACACCCTCTGCCTCCTCCACCGCCCCCCCTGCCTCCTCCAGCACCCCCTTGCCTCCTCCAGTGCCCCTCCTCCGCCTCCTCCAGCGCCTCCTCCATCGCCCCTCCCCACCTCCTCCTCACTCAGAGCCCAAGCTCCTCACAGTTATTCCCCATCCCAGCAGCAGCCCCAGGGAGGCTCTGAAGCCCCAGGACATGCCCAAGACGCCTCTAAACCACTCCAGACCCCCAGCTCTCACCTCCAGACCCCCCAGCTCTCACCACGGGCTCAGGTAACCGTCCCTCAGCCCTGCCTGTTGCCCAGACGATACGGACGGTACCTCCTCCAGCCCGGAAAGGTGCTGGATCCAGGACCTGAGAGCGCTGCCAGGTTCTCTTCCCACCCTGGAGCAGGACATGCCTGCCTTTCCTCCTGGTAAGAGTTGACCTGGCAGCGAGTCTCCAGAAACCCCCCGTCACCACAAGCGTCTCTGAAGGGTTCGGCATCCGAAACGTTCCCTGTATAAACAGGGATGGGCAGAGCTTCACCTGCCCCATCCCATTATCCCATCCCATCCCATCATCCCATCCCAGCAGAGCTGCTGGGGAGCCCATAGATCATGGGAGGTGACAGGTCCCTGAATAAACCAGCCAAGGAGCTTCCCAGCACCGCAGCAGCACCAGCAACACCAATCCATCCTCAACCCCACTCCTGGGCTTCCCCGTAGAGCCCGGCATCGCCCTTGCTCCACTGACACTTCACAGGGGTGCAAGGGGGGGGAGCAGCTTCCCAGCCCCCTGAGCAGGCAGGGAGAGGGATCACACATCCTCCCTCCAGCCATCAGCTCCCCCTTCCCAGGGGCATCCCTCCCGAGCCAGCCCGTGCCGCCATCGATCCTGCGTGGGCTCTGCCTGCCAAGCACACAGGCTCCTCACATCCATCACCGCCCATCGAGCCAGGAACTGCCCTGGAAAGACCCGACCTCAGCTCATGGGTGAGATCCCAGGCTCCGCACCAAGTCTAAAGAGCCCCGAGTGGCGCCTGGGAGCCAGAGCAGCACGTGAGCTCTGCCAGGAGCCAGCAGGAAAGCTTCCCCTGGCTGTTATCAGTGCCCTGAGAGCTCCCCTCCCGATTTGGGGTAAGGAAGCAACCCTTGGACACAGCCCTGTGACTGCTGAGAGCCAGGCACAGCGCTTTTGGAGGCTGTAAAGTTGAGAAAGGGAGAAAATCCCCTTCTGAGGGCAGGAGTGCAGCCTCCAAAGCAGCAGCCTGAGCTGCACAGGGCACCGCTCGCTGCGCCGGAGCCCCCAGCCCCCCAGTGCCACACAGGGGACTCACACCTTTGCCATCGAGTCACCATAGCAACTCAGGCTGGAGTCATCATGGGTGATGAAGGCAGGAACCTGATGAAGGCAGGAACCTGATGAAGGCAGGAACCTGATGAAGGCAGGGGATGGTAAATCACACGCTGCAGGAGGAGCTGGTGAGGGGAGTGGAAACACGTGGCTGGGATCTGAGAGCCAAAGGGGCTCGTCCTGATGGGAGCCTGGGGTGCTCTGCTACTGAGCTCCTGCCTTCTGGAGTCAGGGAAGGAGGAGAGCCAGGTGTTCCCTGTACCCTCCCAGGGAACGCGCATGGGCTGGGGAGAGGGGGCTGCTCCCCCAAAAACTGCTGGGTGCCCAAAGCCAGGCAGCCACCAGCACAAAGCGTCCTGGAGCCGAGCTGCCCCGGTGCGACGATTCCCCAGCAATCCAGACCCTGCCCAGTATCACTGCCAAGCACCTGGAAGGATGCTAAGAGGGTGAGCCCAGAGACCTCTCCTAATTCTCTCACGTGGGCTAATTACCCCTCTGACAGCATTCCAAGGGAGCGCTGGGGTCCCTGTGGACCCCTGCTCTGGCCAGCGCCGGGAGAGAAGGGATTCCTCACAAACTGGTGTTTCCCAACCACCCAGGATGGAGACAGAACGTTTCAGCAGGTTAAAAACAAAATAGAACCAAATAAAACCTCCCAATAAACCCCCAAATACAGCAAAGAGAAGCGCTGACTCAGCAGGGGAGAGGCACCAGCCTGGCTGAGAAAGGAACACCCCTCCTGACACTGCCACAACCAAACCCCCACCAAACCCACCCGGGAAGCTCAGGAGCTGCTAACTGCAATCAGCTTCCACACCAGCAGCAGGAGACAGGATCTAGGTCAAGGCCTCCTTGGTTCTTCCCTCCCCGAACCACCGCAGAACCACCCCCAGGAGCGGAGCCGGGCCGGGCTGCGCAGCGCCGGCTCCGGCGCTACCACGGAGCCCGGCTCGGAAGCATCCCTGACATCAAAGCAGGGACTCTTCTCCCTCCCTTCCCCAGGTCCAGATTCTCCTCTGCTCAGTCCAAGCTGCTGTCACAGCCCAGTTCAAGCTGCTGCTGGTCTAGTCCAAGGCTGCGGCAGCGGTTCCCCGGCAAAGCCCCGCGCGACAGCAGCCAGGACTCCACGCAGCACATGCTGGAAGCCCCATCACAAGAAGCTCCTCTGGAGAGGTGCTGCTCTCCCAAGCATCATCCCGGTCCAGCAGCAGCCTGGGGATTCACCAGGGCCTCGATGATGTTTTGGGCTCTGTCAGCACAGGTTTGACTCCCAGTGAAAGGAACTTCTCGCCTTGGGTTGCTCCCGGTGCCGCTTCCCCGCGGTCGGGCTGGCGACCTGGGAACCCAGGGGTAAGGAGAAAGGCACCACGCTGAGGGGGTGATGCTGACCCTTCATGAGCTGCACCCCAATGTGCACAGGGACCGCGAGGGACAGAGCCCAGGGAGGTCAGGGTGAATTTGGGGGGGTCACCAGGAGCACGGTGGGTTTCGGAGGCGGGAGGAGCAACGCCGCAGCGCAGGTCGTTCCAGGCCTTTCCAAAGGGGAACCAGCTTCTCCTGTCCTAAGTTGAGGCCCAAACTGAGAGTTCAGAGTGAGAAGGGGCAAAGGTGACTCTCTGGAGGGAAAAGCCCCCAGCGACCCCCTCCCAGCCCCGCGCCGGGGGGCGACAGCCGCTCTCAGAGCCGTGGTGCTGCGGGTGGGTTTTGGACACAGGAACAAGCGATGGAGATGGCTCCTGTGGTCCAGAGGGGTCCAGCACCCCCCAACCCTCACAGCCACCCCGCCAATCATCAGATTGGTGATGACTGTCACTCATGGTGCCAATCAAGGAGTCAATCAGCTTTCCTCACCCGTCGCCAGCGCCCTCGGCACCCACCGGCACACGGTGGGTGTGGAAGGAGGTGGGAGCGCACGGCATGGCCACGGCACAGACCAGACTGTGAGAGGACTGAGAGGATGGTGAGAAGGGGCTTCGCAGCGAGGACAGGGCAGACTGGGAGGGGGAAGATGTGGGGTGACAGGACCCCCCAGACAAGCTGCCAGGCACTCAATTCACCTGCAGACGCAGCGGCGGCCGCACCGATTCCATGGCAGCCAGGGATGGATCCCGGCTCTGGCTCCAGAGAAGGCTGTCCCAGCCCATGTGCTCAGAGCTGGAGGCAGAGCCCTGCTCGGACACCCGTGGCTGCCCGGAGAACCTTCCGGCACTGCCGAAGGCCACGGAGCAGCCGGCGCTGCCGAAGCCACAACCCAGCTCCAGACCCACTCCGTCGCTTCGGGCGGCTGCCGAACTCACCGAGGGTCCCGTGGGAGGACGGGCAGGGTGTTGGGATCACCGTGCCGGGGAGGCGGCAGCGGCCGGGCCCCCCCTGCACTCCACCCCCACCATTGTGCGCCGGGTGCTGCCCGGCAGAGGAAGGGAAACAGGAGCTATTTTTGGAGCCTGGCTGTATTGTTTCCTACTCCAGCCCAGCACCGCGCTGGGACTCGCTGGCAGGGGCTGGGTCTTACCAGAGCTGGGGGGAACCCCTGTCCCCCTCAGCACAGCGTGGGGACAGGGGGCTTTGGGGACCACCCAAGCTTCTGGGCTGGGTTAGGGAAGGGCAGAGCAGAACAGGGCGAGAGGGACAGGGGGAAGTTAACAGCAGCTTCTCCAGGGAGATGAGAAGCAGCAGATAAAGCCAGAGGAAATCCCCTGTCTGTCTGTCCGTCCTTCCAGCAGTCGCTCCCTGCCCCTTGACCTGCCCCCGGCCTCCTCAGCCCTCGTCACCTGCGGGGTGAAGTCCTGGTGTCACCGCAGCCAGGTTTGGTGACAGGCTGGAGGTCGGCTGAACCCTGAGTCGAGGGTCAGCCCCAAGGACCTACCTGGGATCTCAAAGGTGGCTCTTGAAGTGTTCCCATGGGATCCCTTCCAACCCCATTCCATGATCCTACGCTCCCCCACAGCGGGCACCAGGGAGAGCCCCAGCTCAGCACCCAGCCCCTCAGCTGGACACAGCATCTCTGGGTGCAGGGCTCACCCCCTGCCCGCTGCTTCTGCACAGGAAGGGGGAGGGAAAGTAGCACAATTCGAAGCACAAAGTATCTGGGTCCCAGTATTTTGGGAGAGTACCCAAATACTCTCCAGCCAGGGGCCAGCCAGAGCAGATCTCCTCTAAACACACAGGGGCAGCGGGGCCGTCCCGCTGCGGCATCCCTGTAATTAATCAGTAATTGGGCTTCACCAGCTCAGCACGAAGTACAAGCAGGTGAGGAGCAGGAGGCCCCGTGCAGAACCAGCCCCAAGAACCACAGCCCAGGGCAGCACGCAGCCCACAGACACGGGCTCAAAGGGTAAGGGCTGGGGGGGTTTCCCCCCTGGGTTTGGATGTGGGGGGAAGCTCGGTCCCAGCACAGCCCAAGCAGCCCCTGAAGCTCCTGGTAGCGGTGTCCCGGTGATGGAGAGGCAGGGAAGCCAAGCAGCCGGTCCCCATGGCTGAGAGGGCACTGCCATCTCTGCACCCAGGGGACTGGCAGGGGGGAAGGCAGAGCACCCCCTCTCCTCAGCCAACAGAGCCCCCCACCCTCCCTGCATTGACAATGGAGGGTCCCACTCGCTGGTGGGGGGTTTGCACCCCAGTCCTGCCCCGCAGACCTGCTCAGAGAGAGCTGTCCCTTCCTTCCAGCCACCTCCTCACACAGGTCCCCAGCTCCTTCCCCTCCAGGCGGGGGTCTCTCCCAGGATCAGCTTCTCTCAGGGAGATCCCCCCCCTCCAGAGTCCCCGCCGTGGGCAGCCCCTTCCACCAGCCCCTCCCCAGCCGGGAAGGCCGGTCTGGGGATGTGGCTCCTACAGGTATTCCCGCGGCTTCCCAGCCCTTTGCCACCCAAGGGGTGCCCCCAAAACCCAGGCTGGTGGGGGGGAGAATCTCCCCAAGGATGAGCTGTGGGGGGGGACCCAGGTCCCCCCTCCAAGGGCTGTCCCACAGCCAAAGCAGGGCGTCCTATGGAGACCCCCAAAGATCGAGCACCCCACCTCCCAGGAGAGGGGGCTGCACCCCAAAGGGGACCCCGAGCTCCTCAGGGAGGGAGATGCTGCCACGACTCCCTAAAGCCCACAGCAGGAGCACGAAGACCCCCCCACACCGCGAAGGGGTTCCCGAGGGGCACGATGCAGGCCCAGCCCCCCCACATGGGCTGCCCCCAGCCCC
>VZTU01016272.1:25937-39509 GCA_013400835.1 Zapornia atra
CTGGGATGGAGCCTGGATAGAGCCGGGATACAGCTGGGATGGAGCCGGGATAGAGCTGGGATAGAGCCGGGATAGTGGTGTGCCTAAATAGGGATGGAGCTGGGGATGGAGATGGGATAGAGCCAGGATGGAACCAGGAATAGAGCTGGGATAGAGCCAGCATGGAGTTGGGATAGAGCTGGGATGGATCTGGGATAGAGCCAGGATGGAGCCGGGATGGAGCTGGGATGGAGCTGGGATGGAGCCGTGCCTAACTCTGGATAGAGCTGGGATAGAGCTGTGCCTAAACTGTGTCAGGACCTTCCCGGCAGCACCAGGCGCTGGGTCGCTGTGCCGAATCCTGCCGCGGCGCCTCAGCCTGTGCCGGGGCCGCTCCCCCGATGCTGGGGGATGTTTGGCCACACGCGAGGCCCCGGCACAGCCCGGCACGGGGTCACTTGGCCGCACACCAGGGTCAGTGGGTGCAGCGGCCCCTCAGCCCTGCGCCTCGCCGGGCAGCCTGGGTGTGCCGGCTGCCTCCGCCCGGGCTGGCGCTAATTGCCACATACCAGTGTGATGAGCTCAGCCGGCCTCAGGTTCACCACAGGCCCGGCCGCGCTCCAGCCCCGTGCGGTCACCGGGGCCGAGCCGGGGCCACGCTGCAGCCGCAGGGTGGGGACACCCCGTCCCCGGGGGATGTGGGGCAGCGGGATTTGCGGCAGGCCAGAGGCCTGCCTCCCTCGGGGCTGGTTCTGGTGCCAAAGCTGCGGGCCAGCAAACTGCAGTCACCCTTGGCCACGGGAGCTGGTGCCTCCTGCTCGGTGCCCGAGCCCTCCCTCAACCACTGCGGTGCCCACAGGGGGAAACTGAGGCACCACGGGGCCCCTGCCGCCCTTCCAGGCCGAGCAGCCACAGGGGAAACCGAGACACAGGGTGGGACGGTGGTTGACCTTGGCTCCCACACGCGTGTCCGGGAGGAGCTGAGGGCAGAACCGGTTGTGCCGGCCCGGATTAGCCGCAGCGGGGACGCCGTGGGTGTGGGGCTAAGTGCCGGGCACACCGAGCCTGGCACAGCCCTGGGCGGTGGCCACACAGGGACACGGCCAGCACTGACGGGAGAGGGGACAGGGGTGTCCCTGGTGCCGTCACCGCGTCCGGTCCCACTGGCCCCAGCCCAGTTACACATCACTGAGGTGCGGGAGGGGAAACTGAGGCAGCAGGGATGGGGCTGGCCGGGTCCCTGGGGACAGAGCCAGCTCGGCCTCGCTCGAGGCCGTGGAGGGGAACTGCGGTAACCACCTGCCAATCAAGGCAACGACACTAATTAGTAGTTGGCAAGGCTCCCATCCTCGTTAATTAGCGATAACGAGGATTTATCTCCAGGCCAGATCCAGCGGAGCGGGGAAGGAGCCGCGTTCCGGAGCGGGCTGGGAGCCTGGTGCCACATGGGCCGATGTGCTGGAGCCGGAGCTGGTGCCGGTGCCGCACTGGGAGGCACAAGGAGCCACAGGCATTAAATGCTCCATTTTATTTAAATTAGGGGGAGGGGGGGGCAGCTGCATATAAAAATAAACCAGGGGGGCTGGAGCCGCGGTGCCCCAGCCCCCAGCCCTGCTCTCCCCACAGGACCCTGAGCCCCCAGGGCTGGGTCTCATCCCTGGGGCTGCAGTGTCCTGGCCAGACCCCTCCACTCACCCGGGGGGCTGGTGGCTGTGGGGTGCAGCCCCCTCCCTGGCACCAACACACCCTGAGACCCATATGAAGACGGAGAGGCGACACCTTCCCCATCCCACCGCGAGCGGCACTGGGAGGAGAGGACGGGGGTTGTTTGTGCATCAGGCAGCAGCCGGTGCCTCAGCCGGCTCCGGAACGCGGCGCCGCGCCGGCCTCAGCAGGAGCTGGTCTGGAGGTTGGCCTCGTTGAGCAGCGAGGCGATGGAGGACGGGCCGTAGGCGCTGTCGAACTCCTCGTCCGAGCTGAGCTGCTCGTCTTGCAGGGAGGACTCTGCGGCCGAGCGGGCGGCCTTGCGCCTGGGCAGGGTGGGGGGAGAGCTCAGTCCTCGGGACTGGGACCCTCCCCCTCGCCTCCCCCTCACCCGCAGCCTGCCGTGCCATACCAGGCTTCCTTCTCCAGCGCCTTGATGCGGTTCTGGAGCTGCTCGTTGAGCTCGTGCTGCTCCTCCAGCTCCCGCTGTGCCTTCTTGCGGGCCCCTTCCAGCCGCTCGATCTCCTCCTCTGCCTCGTCCACCTGTCTCTTCAGGGCCTTCACCCGCAGGCTCAGCTGCCGGCACACCAGGCGGTTGCCATGGGGTGGGAGCAGCACCCCAGGGTGCCGTACGGGGGGGTCCCGGTGCTGGCTGGGGGTCTCCGGGGGGCTCTCACCCCCCACCCACCTGGTCTTTCTGGTCGCTGACGTGCTGCCGCTCGTCATCGATCTGGATGGTCAGCTCCTTCACCTTCCTCTCCAGCTTGCGGTTGGAGGACTGCAGGACGTTCTTCTCCCTGCGGCCAGCCCAGGGGTCAAATGGGCTCCCCGAGGCAAGGGGAGGGTCTCTGGGGAAGGGGGGGATGGCCTTGTACCTCTCCTCAGCCTGCAGCTTGTCCTGCAGCTCCTCCACACGCGCCTCCAGCTGCGAGACGTTGGTGCTGGGCTTCTGCAGCCCCTCCGAGCTGGCCAGGCGGCTCTTCAGCTCCTTGTTCTGTGGGGGACACACAAAATAACCCCCTTGTCCCCCCGCAACACCCCTTGGCAGGGCTCCAAATGGGGTGCGGGGTAGGGGGAAGGCTCCAAGCCCAGCTTATGTAAACCCAGGCGGTGAGTCAGGGCCCCAGAGCCTTTCCCAAGGAGGAGACTAACGAGCTGGGTTATATAACGGCAATTAGCTGTGCTGGCACCGGGACGCACCGGGGTGAGGGCCCACACCGGCTCCACGCTGCCCCTCAGCCCCCCACTTTCTGGTCTTGGTGCTGGCCAAACCCCCTCCCCAAAAAGGCCCTGAGAAGCCCAGCGCCATCGCCCCGGCTTCGTTAGCCACGCAGCGGTAACGATGGCGGCCGGCGGGCTGTGCCCCGCGGCACCAGCCCGGTGTTGTTCTTGGCAGCGGCGGTTGGGCGGAGGGAACAAGAACAGCTCGAGGAGCTCAGTTCCTGGCCCCGGTTCGTTACGAGCCAGCTCGGGGTTAGGTAACCAGGGGTTTGGAGCACAAGCCTGGGCAGGCCAAGGGGGGATCCCGCGGGAACGGCACCCCGGGAAGATGCCAAGGGTGCTCCAAGCCCGGGCTGGGGCACAGGGAGATGGGCCAGGCCTGAGCAGGGAGGAAGGGGAGGAAGAGGAGGAAGGGTCTGAGAGCCAGCAGCGCTCATGGGGAGCACGGTGTCACTGCTGAGACGCTTCTCCCAGCCCCCCATCGCGGCACACGGCCCCTCCGCGGCGTGGCCATACCTGCCTCTCCAGAGAGACCTTGTCGCACTCCAGGTCCTGCCGGCTGGAGCGCTCCTGCAGCAGCTCTGCCCGCAGCTGGTCGATCTGGGGACAAGGACACGGCACCCCTGGTTCCACCGCAGCCTCTCGGACAGAGATCGGGGCCCCCACAACATGCACCCAGCATCGCAGAGCACGGGCAGGCTCGGTGCACCCAACAGCCACGCGGCGGCTGTCCCGCGGCACGAGGCCGCTATCGGCGACACCAAAACCCCTCGACAAGAGGATTTTGGTTCCTTCCTGAATTGGTTGCTGCCATTCGGGCCCCAACACAGGGGCTGCAGTTTCCCACTGGGGGGGGTTTGAACTGGTTGGACTGGGATTTGGGGACCTGGCTCTGCCCGGCACCGTGGCACACGGTGGCAGCGTGGCCACACCAGGAGCAGGAATGGGATTGATCCACTGATGGAGGTGGAACGCGTCGCGTTCAACACACCCGATGCTGGAGCCGCTACCGTCAACCCACCGGGTCCCGGTGGGGCCGGACGGAGCCGGGTGGAGCTGCCGACACCGGCAAAACCCAGAGCAGCCAGATCCCAGGAGGTTCCGACACCGGCTCCGGCTTTGCAGGTGATACGTGGGGAGGGGAAGAGGATGAACGAGCAGCCAGACTTCTCCCCAGCCTCCTGCACTCCCCCATTCTCCCCCATCTCCCCCCAGCTCAGGGGGCTTCTCCTTTCTCTATGGCACGCCAAGCTCGTTTAACTTCCCCATAATTAACGAGCCTTTCAGCCACTGTGACTGAGTGCCAAGGGCTGAGGGTCGGGGCTGCTGGCTTGGCCCAGGGGGGGTTGGTATCTGGTGACCGTGGTGCACCGAGGAGCCGGGATCTGCCCTACCTGGTCCCTGCTCCGGTTGACCCTCTCGGTCAGCAGCTCCACCGTGCTCCGCTCCTCGTCCAGCTCCACCTCCAGGCGCTTGGACTTCTCCTGCAAGGAGACAGGACCAGAAGGGTCCGGAGAGCCCCAGGGACCCTGTGAGTGGGGGGCAAGGAGGGGCTGGGGCTGAATAACCCACGTTGCGACAGCCGGCAGTGGGCTGCCCGGAGCCGACACCAAGTCAGCAATTAATAAATACTAATATCAGAGACAGCAAATCCCCCTCCCAGGGCTGGGGAGCTCCGGAGCTGCTCCGTGGCTGCGGGATGGAGCGTGGCTGGGCCAGCTCTGCCCCTTGCTGCCGGCACACAGCACTGCAGGGATGGGGTGCAGGGTTTCAGGGCGCAGCGCCGGCTCCCCCACCTCCAGCGCCTTGGCGTGCCGCGAGCGGTCGTCCTGGGAGCGCTTCTTGGTCTCCATCTCCTGCTCGAGGCCGTGCAGGCGCTGGAGCAGCACGTCCTTGTCCAGCAGCGCGCTCTCCCGCTCGGCCTGGCTGTCCTGCAGCGCCTGCTTCAGCCGGGAGACCTGGAGCCCAGGGGAGACACAGCCCCACGTGAGACGTGGCCCCACCAAGGGACACGGAGCAGGGGGGGGACACACGATGGGGGGTCCCACGACCCCGTACCTCGTCCTGCAGCCGCCCCACGCTGAACTGCATCTTCTCCACCTCGGCACCCCGATCCTTGGCCTGTTTCTGGGAGTCCGTGAGCTCCTTCCGCGACTTCTCCCTGAAGTCCTCGAGCTGCTCCCTGAGCGCCGCCAGCGAGCTCTGCGACTCCGCCGACATCTGCTCCAGCTGCGGCAGAGTGTGGACGCTCAGGAGCTGGGGACGAGCCCACGGGACTCGAGGTGGGGGCAGGACCTCCCTAGGTGTGGGGCTGGGGGGGACGTCTCTGCCCTGGGGGCTCAGGAACGTGAGCTCTGCCGGAGCAGCCCAGATGATGCTGGGCTCCAGGTGGGGAAGGGGAGGGGATAATGCATCCCCGGGGTATGGAGCGGCTTCACAGAGGCTCCAGGGACACCAGAGCCGTGCCTGATGTCCCAGCTCCCATCCCACAGTGCGGAGACGGGGTGTCATGGCACATAGGGCCCCACGGGATGGGTTGGGGATGGGACGGGGATGAGGGGCAACGGGAGGGTCCTGGGGGTTTGTAGGCGTTGTGCGCCCCAACCTCTTTGTTCAGCTTGTCAGTGGTGCGGTCGAGCAGGCGCTTCTGCTCCTCCAGCTCGCTCTTGGCTCTCTTGAGCTGCTCCTTCTGCCGCTGCTCGTCCTGGTAGGACACACTCAGCTCCTGGTGCTCCTGCGTCAGCCGGGCCAGGCTCCGCTGCGCCTCCTCCAGCCGCGTCTCCAGCGACCGCTTGGCCATCAGCAGCTCCTGCTCCCGCTCCACAGCTTCTCCCAGCGACTCCTCCGTCTGCCTGCGCTCTGCCTGCGAGGAGGGGGCTCTTCAGAGCCCCTTCCCCCGGCCGCGGGGCAGCTCGGGGGTGGCCACAACCCCAGTTACCTCCAGTTTGGTGACCTTCTCCTTGAGCCGTGCCTGGGAGCCCTCCCAGTTCTCGCCCAAGCGCTCGTACTCCTTCAGCTGCGTCTCCGTGCCCAGGACCTTCCTCCTCAGGTCGTCGTTCTGCTCCTGCAGCTCCTGAAGGCTGGACTCCAGAGTCTTCCTCGCCTGCTCCCAAGCCTCCCGTGCACTCTCCAGGGCAGCCTTCGCCTGCAAGGCAGCCACGGCACCGTGTGGAGCTGGGACCAGCCACCGAGCCTTTGCTGGGGGTCTCGGGGAAGGTGGGGGGCTCAGCCCCACGTCCCTGGGGTTGGCTGGGCAGCGGGAGCAAAGCCCTTCACCCCATCCCCACACCCACCTCGGTGGCCTCATCCCGCTCCTCCTGGAGCCGGCGCAGGTCCCGGCGGTGCCGCTCCAGCTCCCCGTCGCGGCTGGACGCCTCCTCCCGCATGGTGCCCTTCAGCGCCGCCAGCTCCCGCTCCCGCTGCCGCAGCTGCTCCTCCTGCGCCCGCTTCTCCCCCGCCAGCTCCCGCTGCGCTTCCCGGGCCTCCCGCAGCTCCTGGCACCGCGGGGACACGGGGTTGGGGACACGGGGTTGGGGACCCTCGGTGCCGGACGCTGTCCCCGGCGCCGCGCGTGCCTCCATCACCCACCTTCCTGAGTGCCTCCAGCTCCCCGGCGTCCACCGTGCTGCTCCGCGCCTGCTCCGCTTCCTCCCGGGCGGCGGCGAAGCGCTCCCGCAGCTCCCGCAGCTCCTCCTCGAACTCCTCCCGCTCCAGCTTCACCTGCAGCAGCCTGGAGACCAGGCAGGGAGAGGCTGCGGCCAAGCCCATCCCTGCGGCCTTGTGCCCGGATAGCGGCACCCCCAACTCCACCAACACCTTCCTCCCCAGGCGAGGAAGAGGAGGGCCAGCCCCTTTCCCAGCTCCTGCCCCATTTGAATGGGGTTTGGAGAACCAGTGATGGATGGTGGTGACTGGCTGGACCACCCAGAAGCTGCAGGCACCGCGGGCACTCACTCCTGCTTGGCAGCGCGGAGCTCGTCCTTGTTCTTCTGGAACATGTCCCGCCAGTGCCCCGTCTCCTCTGCGCTCTCCTCCAGCTCCCGCTGCAGGTTCCTCACCACCGCGTTGATCTTCTGCTTCTCTGACTCCAGGGTGGCCTGATCCTGGGCAGACACAACGAGAATTCACCCGCGGAGCCGCGTCCTCACGGTGACACCAAGGTCTTGCCCCGGTGATACCCCGCAAACCAGCCCAGGGAGGGACGTGGGGAGCCCCCCACCTCTGTCTCCTGGCTGTGAGTGCCGTGGCAGAGGGATGCTCTGATCCCACGAGCTCAGCGCCGGGCACAAACCCCCTTCCCAGCTCTGGGATGTTAAATGGGCGACTCAAGGGCTCTGACGCTGAGGCACGACCCCCCCTGCCAGCATGACCCCATCCCTCAGCCACAGACCTGGGAGATGTCCTCCATGCTGCGCCGCAGCTGCTCCATGTCGCTCTGGTACTGCTGCCGGACGCGGTCGAGCTCCTTGTCATGACTGGCCACCTCCTCCTTGAGGGCTCCCTTCAGCGCCGTCAGCTCCCGCTCCCGCAGCCGCAGCTGCTCCTCCTGCCGCTGCCGGGAGCTCAGGGCCTCCTCCAGCTCCTCCCGGGTCTCCAGCAGCTCCTGGGGAACAGCCGGGCTGGGTGGCTGCGAGGTGACAGAGTGGGGATGCCCGTGTCCTGGCACAACCATCACCGTACCTTGTACAAGGCTTCGCTGTCCGCGGCCGCGCCGGAGCCCTGGCGCAGGCGGTCGAGCTCGCGGTGCGTCGCCAGCAGCTGCTCCTCGCGGTCGCCCAGCTGGGTCTCCGCCTGCTCTTTGGCTGCTTTGGCCTCGCTCAGCCTGGCAGGAGGGTACAGGGTGGGTCAGAGACTGGCAGGGACCCGCTCCCCCTGCTCCAGACCCCCAACACATCTTCACCCCAAGGGCCGCAGCGCCCGTGAGCGTCCACACTGGTGAAGGGGACACGCTGTCCTGGCACAGGGATGGGGACAGGGGTGTGACAGCCACCCCCCTGCGTCCTCCAGTGGCATCCCCAGGCACAGACAGATGTCCCCAGCCCCCGGCAGTGGCTCTTACTCTTGCAGACGCCTCTGGAGCTCCTGGGTTTGCTTCTCCAGGGCTGCCCGCAGGCGCTGGCTCTCCCCCTCGGCCTCCCGCAGCCGGGCTTCCGTGGCACGGGCAGCGCTGCCCCTGCCTGGCTCCCTGCTCAGCTCCAGCTTCTGGCGGAGCTGCAGGAGGGACACAAACTGTCACCCCATGTGTGGCCCCCCCCAGGGCCCCAGCCTTCCTGCCGGCCTTCACCTTGGTCTCCTCGTCCAGCTTCTCCTGTAGCTCCTCCACCTTCCCAGCCAGCTCCCTGTGCTCCGGCTGGGAACATGCTGTGTCCTTGGAGGGGCCCTGGAAAGATCCCCGGGGATCACTGCGTGGGTCCAGAGACCCCCAGCACCCCGGGACACAGTGCCAGGATGGGCTGTGGGGACGTGGGGACGGGTCACCCCCCAAAGCAGGGACTCACCACCAGCTCCTGCATCTTCTCCAGCAGCCGGGCAGTTTTCCTCCGCAGGGAGATTTCGCTCTCGCTGCTCCTGTGGGGATCAGGGGGAAAAGTGTGGGTACAGGGGGGTGGTGAGGGCGGAGCCTGGGGTGTGGGAACATCCCCAGCGCTTTGCTGCTCATTCACCCCAAAATCCTGAGCACCAGCTGGCTACGGGACCCCCCCATGGGCTTTGGGGAAGGGTCAGGGAGGGGTGAGGGGTCAGGGGGCTCACCCCTCTTTCAGGATGCTGTAAATGAGCTCCTTGGGGTGCTCGGTGCTGCCGGGCTGGGTGACCTCTCGCTGGTCCCGCAGCAGGTCTGGGGTGGATTTGAGCTGCCACGAAGGACAAAACCCCTTCAGCCCCCAGGAAGGGCACAAGCCGCCCCCCACAGCCAGCTTGGGCGCTGGGTGCCCCCTCGGTTCCCCCCCTTGGGCCCCCCAGTACCTGCAGCTCTGCCCGGGCTTTGCTGTGTGTCCCGAGCTCCTCCGCATCCCGGGTGATCCGCTGCATCCTCGTCCCACCCAGCTCCGTCCCGGCGGCTCCGCTGGGCCGGCTCAGGCTGCCGGTGGGCGCCGAGGGTGGGGGGCGAAGGCCGCCGGGCGGGTGGGGGGCCCTGCCGGGCTCCCTGGCATCCAGCCCGTGGCGCTGGGGGACGCGGCCGTCCAGGCTCTGCGAGCGCTTCCTCTCCTGCGAGGGCAGCCGGACCCTGCGGGCCGCCCGGCCCCGCTGCTGCTGCCCCTTCCCATCGAACTTGCTGATCAGCGAGTCCACCGAGCACAGCGGTTCGGTGTCCACGTCACCGGTGCCACCGGCACCGCCGGCCACCGCGGCCAAGGAGGGATCCGCACCCACGGTCCTGGCGCCGGGGGCTTTGCTCCGCTCCGGAGCGATGCTCCACATGCTGCTGCTCCTGCCACCAGCCAGAGCCTGGTGCTGCCGGCTGCTGCCCGCCTGGGGAGTGCCGGTGGCAAAGGGCTCCTCCGCGGCAGCGCCCAGCAGGTCCCCGTGGGACTGGGTCCTCCGCAGCTCCTCGCCCAGCACCCGCTTGCCCGGTGGAGCTTTGGGGTCCCAGTGGGACGTCGCCGCGATGCCGCCCGTCTCCTCATCTGAGGTGCTGTAGGATGATCCGTGCTGGCGCTGCCGCCCGGCGTAGGGGTTTTCCGGCAGGTCCGAGTCGGAGCTGATGGAGCCGGAGGGCTGGGGGCCGGCGGGGGGGGTGGGGTAGGAGCCCTCACTCTTGATCTGCACCCCGAAGGAGTCGCCACCCTTCTCACCGCTGTTGAGCACGACGAAGGGCTGCCCGGCGATGCCCTGCACCCGCACGGCCACGCCGTAGGAGCCGGGCTTGCCGCGGGCCTTGGGGGGTCTGCGGGGCTCCTGCAGGTCGTTGATGAAGCGGATCTGGACGCCGTAATCCACGGGGTTCTGCTTCTCTGCCATCGCCGCGCTCGCCGGCCACTCCATGCCCGGGGCTCAGCACCGCCGCCCTGGGGAGGGGCAGGGGGAGAGGGCAGAGTCATCCCCGGCTCGGGGACGGTGCCCAGTGAGGGTCTGGAGGACACCTGGCACCAGCGCTGCGGCGTCCCCGGGACAGGATGGGGACACGGCGTGCTGTGCCGGCACCGGCATCGCCCGGCTGCTCCTGGGGGGACACTGGGGAGGGCACAGAGATCAACACCCCCCCCCAAACCCTCTCACACTGTGTCAGCAGCCGGACCCTCACTGTGTCTCCCACCCCTCACCCTTGGCAGGATCCTGGTGACGTGGAGGGGATGCAGAGACGATGTGGCCGGGCTGCCGGGCGCCTGCGGCATCGCTCAGCATCACCCCCAGCACCCGCCGTCCCCGTGGCCGAGGCGGCCGCCCGGGTCCCGTGGGGAGGGGACAGAGATGAGCAGTGACATATTGGGAGCAGCGTGACATAACCCTCCCCCTCGGCACCCGGCGCGGTGCCGGTCGGCAGGAGAGGGGCAGAGGCGGGGGACGGTGGGTTCCAGGGCAGGGACATGGGGTGGGCAAGGGGTGGAGAAGCCCCCGAGCAGCCCCTGAGCCCAGAGCATCCTGTTCCCAACCCCCAGAGCTCTGGAAGCAGCAGCCCTGCTGCCATTAAACCAGCTGCCACGAGGGACGCTGCGTGCCGAGCCCCTGGCTTGTGCCCATGGCGCCAGAGGGTGTCCTGGGGGGACCCTGTGCCAAGCACAGGGATGCTTGAATGCCAAAAATCCCCAAACCTGGCAAACCCCAGCCCTCACCACTGCCCCAGCCCCGCTGCCTGGCACAGCCCAGCTGCCCCCCAGCCCTATGGGAGCCCCGCGCCTGCTGCCAGGGGACCCGGCTCCCCACAGCCGGCCAGAAGGCTCCAGCGTGGGCCGGAGGCAGCAGCAGGTGCTGTGCCGGGCAGTGCCAGGAAGGACCAGGCGTTTCCTGCCCTGGTCCTGCCAGCTCCCCGCTGCCGCCGGCTGCTCTCGCTCCCCAGCCAAACTCAGCTCCTCCATCTCCCCACCAAACCCCTGGGGGCTCCTGCACCCCCCAGACCCGGTGCCCAGGAGCCGCTGGCAGCAGTGGGCAGGAGCCTGGCTGGTTATTCCACCGGTGAAAGTGCGGAGCAGCCGGCACAGGGGATGGGGAAGAGTCCCCCCTGAGCTCGTTATCCCTGCCCGGTGCTCAGCTAACGAGATCAGTGACACACACCAGGGGCTGTGAGCAGGCGCTGAGCCTGGCGCCCGCAGCCAGAGCCCCTGGAGAGACCCCCCCACCCCATCCTGCCGGGCACCCGCAGCCCCCCGGCCGTGGGGACGGGGCTCTGGGGGGAGCGGGACCCCACCAGAGGAGACAGAACCGGTATTGGTGGTGAAACCCAGACTCTGCCCCTGCTGCCGGTGGTGAGGAAGAGCCTGGTGATGAGGAAGAGCCCAGGCAGGGAGGGGGCTCAGTCCCACTGCTCTGGGCTGGGAACCGGCCAGCACCGGGTGCAGCACCCGCCTTGGGAGACCTTTGGATGGGCGGCACATCCTCCCATGGCACTGCCAAGCAAAGCGTCACACCACCAGCAAAGGGGCTGTGCCCCACAGCCTGCCCCCTCCCTGGGGGAATAACCCTGGGATCGGGTGTGGTCATTGGGCTCCAACCCAGCTCAGGGCAGGACCGGGGAGAGGAGATTCCCTCTTCCCCAGGGAGTGCCGGCTCCCGGCTTCGCTCCCGGCTTCGGGGGGACCCTGACAGGAGGAGCCGGGTGTTGTGGGCAGGGGGCTGGGAGGAAGCAGGTGACCTCCCAGGAATGCCTCCCTCCTCCTGGAAGGGCTCCAGCTCGAAGCTACGGGGCTGGATTGGGATGGTCCTGGTTGGGAGAGCAACGCCCTGTCCTGACACAGCCCCAGGGCGGGGGACTGCTCTGCAACCCGCAGGGATGGGATGGGAAGGGGAGGGATGGAGCATCGGGGCTCAAACCAGGTCTGGGGTCCCATCCTGTGCCAGCACTGGGCAGTGGGGGTCCGGTGCCTGGCCAAGGAGCAGGCAGGAGCTGGCAGGAGCGGGCAGGAGCGGGCAGGCAGCGAAGCGGCAGGAGGGATCCCTGGCCGGTGGCGGCCGCACACCTCCGGCATCAGGCTGCCGGCCGGGGATGGCGGGCAGCCAGCTGGGCTGGCTCGCTCCGCGGCACAATGAGCCCTTTGTGCCGCCCACCATAACCCAGAAAGTTGTTTTGCAATTCGCAGGCGGTGCTGGAGGGAGCTGGGAGCTGGGAGCGGGGCTGAGCGGGGCTCCCTGTCACCCCCCAGGTCACCCCCCGGGTCACTGCCGCTCCCCTGGCCCCCCGCTCCCACCCACAGCACCTGCCTGGGGAAACACCTCGGTCACCTGGTCTGGCTGAGCCTCCCCCACCAAGGGGCAGCCAGTAACTGGACCGCTGGCACCCCGGGAGGTGCCGGCACCGCGTCGGAGCGGGACAGGCCATTGGGGCCTGCACCCCCGAGCAGGGTATCCCGAAGCTGGGAAGGGGCCAGCAGGGATACACGGCGTTCCTTCCTTCCTCCCCCCCATCACCTGGGTTGTTCTGGCTCCCACTGGGGTTTGGGCTGTTTCCAGGCAGTTTTCCCCCAGGTCCCGGCCTGGCGGCAGCGCCAACGGTTCCACCCCGTCTGTAGCCAGGGCCAAAGTCCGGGGCTGGTTTGGGTGCGGGCGGCACACGCTGTGCCTTCGCCCTGCCCGTCACCGGGCCGGCCCGCGCCAACGCCACCGGAGACCGGCTCTTCCTGCTCTCCAGAGCCCGATCAATCCTCGGCCCAACACGTGAGCCGGGTCGGAGGAACCCGAAACCAGGGCACCTGCGTCACCGACAGGGCCGCTCTCATGGCACCGGCACCGCGCCAGGTCCTGGGGGAGGGATGTCCATGGGGGACAAGGGCCATCACAGCAGGGCCAGTCCCCTGGGGCTCCCAGGGCGCTGATAAGGACCTTCCCACCCAGCCCTCGGGTTAATCAGCAACCCAGATACTGGAAATTCCCGTTCCCGGCCTCTCCCCAGGCCCCGTTTTGGAAACCGGAGCCCCGTCCCCACTGTGGGACCCCAAGGCCGGGGTCAGCCCCAAACCACAGCCCGCCCAGGGCAGCGCTGGGGCTCTGCGACCACCGCATGGGCTGCGTTTACCGCCTGTTTACCGCCTGTTTACCGCCTGTTTACCGGTTTCCAGGCAGGTCGCACCTCTGAAACCAGAATTATTTTGATCCACAGGCTTGTGGGGATAAACAGATCCCGGGGGGAGTGAGCAAGGCAGAGCCCCGCGGGGCTCACGCACGCTGGTGTCACCCCAAAACAGGGAACCCCCCCTTCTCTCCACCCCCCTCACACCCAGCATCGGGGTCACCAGGGCCGGCTCGGGCAGCGCAACCACCGGCACATGAAGACGACCATGAAACCATCACCCCCTTCCCTGGGGGAGGTGTCAGAGCTGCCCCCCCAAAACAAGACGTTGCCGAGGGGAGACGGAATGGGTGAGGGGCTCCACCCCGGGATGGAAAACCCAGCTCGGACCCCCACCCATCAGGTGGTGGGAGAGGAGAGGCAGCAGAGCCAGAACCAAACACCCGCTGGAACATGAGCTTGTAACAGTGGGTGGGGGACGGGGATGGGTCAGCGAGACCCAGAGCATG
>VZTU01016273.1:0-43250 GCA_013400835.1 Zapornia atra
AATTATTTCTTTTCCTTTCCCCATTGTTTTTCTAGCAATTTCCACCATTGCTTTTGTAAAAACAATTGGAAATGGGGTAGGCCAATCTAAGTGTAAAACCTTCCTTTGCCTCTCCACAAAACTGGATTCTTCTTTCATGGTAAAGATTTTCATTAATTTCACTTCAAGGAAAGAATTCCAAGGGAGTAATAGTATTACTCATTTGTCTGCTGTTCTTGGCAGGCAGTGACATGTACGGAGCAAAGCCACAGGTCCTGTTATTGCCTTCAAGTCAAAAAGAGAGAAAAAGAGAGAGAGAAACAAAGGCATTGCTGTTTCAGAATTAAAGAGGAATGAGTAATGTGGGTCATACTAACCTGTATGGACACTTCTGAGCTACTCTTTGAATCCTGAGGTCTTCAGGAGGTCACTTGTTTCTTAAGCATCCCTTTAAGTTAAACTTAGAAAACATACAGCTCTGGATAAAGTGAATCTTGATTCTCCTTCTCCTTACTGCTGAAGACTGGTTGCAATCATGTCAGGATCAGTTTTCTTGTTTCAGGCTATATTGTGAGGTTTTATATTGATGCAACATATTACAAATAAAATAAAATTTTAAAATTCTAAATTTGTTTCAAAAAGTGAAAAGAAGCTTTCTGATCTCCAGAAAAATACCTACTTGGGAAAAAGCAGAACCTGAGAATGTCCATTTTTTCGTGGAGTTATGACAATTCAGATCACTAATCCCTTACCTTTAATTTCCATTTTGATGCTCCTTGCTGAACTCAAGACAGACTGCAACTGGAAACACAGTGTGTCCGTTAGCACCGTACTAACACAATGGAATCTCAGTCTCAGTTTGGGCTTTCAAGCACTACCAGAACATGCACAAGAATAATTAACAAAAATTAGCATGTTTAGGAGGCCTTCTGACTTAGACCTGAATACCATGGCTGTCTAGATCAGAGGAAGTGACAGCCTACAGACTGTGTCTGACCTATGGGATGAGTCTCTCCCACTCCCAAATGATTTTGCACCATTAAGTCTCTGGCTTACGATTAGAAGTGGATGTAGCTGTGGGAGCTGGAGCAGTTATTGTCCCATCTGTTTACACCATCTTTATGCCAGAGTTCACTGGTCTCACAACAAGGAGGACTGAATGGTATATGTAGCCCTATTCAGTTAGTGTGCAATGGAGCTTCCTTTATTATTGCAAACTGAAATTAGCTGTAGTCTTTGCTAATATGTTAGGCCAGGAGCTCTGACAGCTCAAGGAAAGGGGAAAGCCAGAGGGGAAGGCAGGGTTATGTCTTCTGCTGTTGACAGACCTGCCCGTAAGTGCAAAGTTGATCCTTAATACTATATTGCTGTTGCAGTTTTGCGTAGCTGGGTACTGGTAGAGAAGGGGGGGCTGCAGAAATGGCTGCTCTAAATAGCAGCTAGAAGCTCTCTGCAGGCCCCAGAGAGTAAACATCGGCTGATTGTAAACAAGGTAAACAAGGCCAGAGTCGTTGCTGACCAAGGCCAAGCCAGTCGGTGATGGTCACAGCGCCTCTGTGAATCATATTTAGGAGAAAAAAATCTGAGAGCAGCTACATTTTGCCCCCAGAGGAGTGAGAAGATGTAATGAGTTTTGCAAACACCAAGGCCAGTGAGAGGGGTGGAGGAGGTGCCCCAGGTGCTGTAGAGAAAGATGCCCATGGAGAAACCCATGGTGGAGTGGGTGTCCCCCTGCCCCCACAGCCCATGGAAAAGGCCGAGACCCCACCTGCAGCCCGTGGAGAGGCCCCATGCTGGATGGAGCAGGTGGAGACATACAGGAGATGCTGTGACCCACGTTGGAGCAAGCCCCTGCCAGCACTTGCAGCCCATGAAGAGAAGCAGAGACACAGAGATGAGAGAGAAAGAGATTTGCACCAGAACAAGTTTGCTGGGGGGAAGCTGGTGACCCCACGGAGGACTGGGACTGAGAGACATTGTGATTTATGACTGCCTGCCATAGCAGTGACCCACGGCGGGGCAGCTGGTGAAGAGATAAAGCCCTGTGGGAAAGGACTCACATGGGACAAGTTCATGGAGGACTGTCTCCTGTGGGTGGGACCCCACAGTGCAGCAGGGGGAGGGTGTGGAATGAATGCCCCACCCCGGCCCAGCAGGAAACCAACTTGTGAGGAACTGACCAAANCTAGAGTGAAGTCTGCTAAGAAGGGAGGGGTGGGGGTAAGGTGCTTTAAGATGTGATCATGCTTCTCATTATCCAACTCTAGTTTCACTGTGGGTGTAGTGTAGTGTATAAATGAGTTCTCTTCCCTTCACTCTGTGTTGAATCTGTTTTGCCCATGATGTTGATTATGGCACGATCTCTCCTTGTCTTTATCTCAACTCTTAAGCCTTTCAATATATATTTTCTCCCCTGTCCAACTGAAAAAGGGAGTGATAGACTGACTTTGGTGGGCGTCTGGCCTCCAGCCAGGCCTAAACCACCACAATTACATGGCTTAGAAGTCCTCCAAAAGTGCTGTTAAATTATTTAGCCAGAAACATGACATTATCTATATAATCCTAGTTCTTGTTCACAATTCCTCCACTGGTATCTTAAGTAAATGACTCCACAGCCATACTTCAACTTTGTACAACAAAACTGCTTACTGCCAAAGCATTTAAGAGAGAGCTAGAAGGGAGCTGTGGAGGTTAATTAGGCAACATTCATTTACTGCTGGAGTAGTAATCTCCAAGGGATCCAGTCATGCATGAATCTCCAGTCCCCCATAAGTTTTGCCATTGATTCAAGGGAATCAGAATTTTATATGTAGAACTGGTAGCAACTACAGACCAGCCTTTCTTGAGGGTTCACCCTAGGCATGCTGAGACAGGAGTTAGGGAGTTTAGGAAGGTTTATGTGAGGATTAATAATGCTGAGAACCACATTATTAGGCTCTGAAACCAGAGGTTTTCAAGAAACCTGGAACACGTGAGAATGTGAGAACAATCGCACTGAGCCAGCTGAAAGCTCTCTCTAGCCCAGTGCATTGTTTTCAACAGTAAGGTAAAGAGAATAAGAAACAGGGTGTGTATGTAGAGCAATTCTTCCCCAGGGACATCCTCCTACTCTCCTGCAATCAACAATTTACCACTGAGAGATCACACCAGAACTATCATGTTTAACAATCACAAATGGACCTACCCTCCATAAATTACCCTAGTCCCATTTTTAACCCACACAGCTTTCTGACCTCCAAGCCATCACGTGGCAGTAAGTTTCTAAATGTAATTAGAGTTGCACAAAAAAGAGCTTCCCTGTGTTTACTAGCTGTAAACACGAACTTGGTCAGTGCCATCCAGCCACTGGCCAGAGCAATGCTCATTCCTGCACTAAGAACTAGATTCCATTAACATCCTCGCAATTATGTGGCCCCTTAGACTGTTTAAATCTTAATGATTAAACGCAACCTTGAAAGAAAAAAAGAAGTGTTTGCAAGAGCAGGCAATGTTGGGTATCATCCAAACTGCCTCCTCTAGCAATACTCCCTACCCACTGTCTAGACCAACGATACGCCGGAATCTCAGGCATGTAGCTCATCGCAGATCGCTGGCCAGAAGGCTCCTCTGTGTGCTACATGCCACTGCTTTTGGAGCAAGGGGACAGCACGCTGCAAAAAGCTACATTAAAATCCTGTAACAGATGGAGGGGGGAGAGAAGAAAGCAGCTCCTTTGCCTTCTGCACACAGTCGCTTCAATCTCTCCCCACCAGAGCTGTTCTGTCTCCAAGACATAAGGCATAAGATGGCTGCACAAGCTGTGCTCACTTCTGTGGCTGCGCACGGCACCCCGGTGAATAAACAACAGCCAGTTCAGCTGAAGAATAAGGAAACCATCTAAGCTCATTGGTGGCATTTCCAGGGGAGAGCAAAGTGTCACAGGATGAAACAAAGAGAAGCAGAACCTTCTGCAAATAGAGATTTCCAGCATCTGCATATAGCTTGGAGGAGTATTTCACGTTCAGCATCTGCCTTTGAAGGTGAAACTTTCTGTACAGGTCACTGAGGGAACAATTACACGCAAGTAAATTGGCTCCATTAAATCAACAGGGTCTGAAACATATGGGGACAAGCCAGTGGACTTCTTTTCTTCCAGAAATAAGCCTCTTCTATCATGGAAATAATCTTAATGTTTGCTGACACTGTAATTAAGAATTAAAGCTGCGGAAAAATGTGAGGTTTGCTAAAAAACAATAGATATCTTTTATCCATACAATATATGGCACCAAAATATTCAGTGTTCTGGGAAAGATAATTAATCTGTGTTCTCTTGCTGAAGTTCTTTTAATTGTCTATGGCAGGCTGTGTTGAGGGGGGTATTGAGTTTTAACATGGAACAAGATCAGGCACCGTGGGGAATATTTACACGAATAAAGATTGCATGATCAAGATCTTTGATCTGGGAATTGCTATTCTGTAATCATCTGTAAAGCACCAGGAGTGCCCCTGGCACTGTATATATAATAATAAATGATGAACAATAAATCATGTAATTAAATCTTCACTTCAAACATTCTTTTCATAATTCTTGCCTCAGATTTAAGTTCCCACATCAGACATATTAGGTCCTCATAATATTATTAAAGTTCTTACACTTCAGCTTTTAAAATTCCCCTAGGGATCTATTGTTTCTTTGTTTAATGTGTTTATGAGCCAAAGGCCCCATTAAATACAATAGGGAAACTCCCAGACCTTTAAAAACTTTGCCACCAGAGACATTTCTTAGGAAACAGGACCATTTTTGTCATTCCATCATGTAACTATTGGAAAGTCTATTGATCAGAGAAGTTCAAGGAGAAAAACAGGAAAAATACTCCACCCCCCAGATCATCAAGTCATTAAAGGCATGAGGCTAGCCAAGGCAGAACTGCTATACACACACACACACTTTTCCTTCCTCCATTGCATGTGATCGTGCACATAATCCCATATTCAGAATATTTTGCATTATCTCTCTTTGTGTCTCATCACTTTCATAGATGTTTTCTTTAAAGAGATGGAAAAGTCAAAGCCTCCTTGTGTTTCCTTGGTTGGGAATATAAGGAGATGGGCAGATGCTTACATTCATCTAAATCTGAGCTGTACATTGTCCCCTACAAATAATGGAACATTACATGTCAAACAGGGTATTTTGCCAAAAGCAGTAGATACCTTGAGTATAAAACACTGATTTTTAAATATGAATTCCCATCCACCTTCAAAGGGACTTCCTAACAAATTCAGACACTCTTTAAAGAGAACAGGAGAGAAGGACAAAGCCACTGTCAGTATGCTGAAGAAGCTGAATTCTACCAGAGACAAACTTCACGGTCTGAGCCCTTGTTGAAAACTATTTGACACTGCACACTGTAATCCAGATAACCAGTGAATTCTGGTTTATTTTGGAGGGGTTATCTTGTCTAGCTGGAAGGCTCTTCTCAACTGCTTGCCTCATTTCCCGCAAAAGTAAAACTCAGAATTATTTAAGTCTCCTTGGTGAAGTCACTCTGGATAAGCTGGGGTGCTGTGTTTTATCAAATCAAAGGCAGCACAGAGCTAAGCAGGGAGTTCACACTTGTGTAAAAGTGTACCCAAGGGATACACAGGGTTACTGTGTAAAAGCCCAAGTCTAAAGTGAGAATCCTTGGCATCAATCTGAGCAACATCACGCCAGGAAAGACTGTTCACCCACAGTTGAGTTGGCGGTTTCTCAGCATAGAAGAGCTTAGAACGAGGGTTAGAGCGAGCCATGGAAATTCCTTTGGCCTCAACTAATGCATTTTAAGTGACTCCCACTTAGGGTCAGATAATTACAAGTTCTATTTTGTTAAACAGTTAAAAACCTAAACACAATCTGTATTAGGCTGGAAAGTTCTACATTCCAGTGAACATGAGGGATGGTGAACATAGCCTGTGGGCCAAACACAGCCCACGCAGAACTTCACACTGTTGAAGCTTTCATCTTCAGCACCGTGAGGTACAGCCCACAGGGACTATAGGATCCCAACAACAGTGCTCCATCTTGCTCCAACCTAATGCCTATCACATGCTAGGGCCTGTACCTTCCATGAGCTGTACAGTCACACCACAATCAAGGAGGCTCCCAGCTTGCTGTATCTAAATACTTGAGGGGTGGGGGCTTAGTTTGGATTTCAAGAAGATGGCAGCTTCTTGTTCAGAAGTTAAATAATTGCCAGTGTACCTCTTCACCCATCAGTTTGCTGATTCTTGATGAACTTCATTCTCATGCAATGTTAATATTAGCATAGGACATACACAAGTCACTAAAAAAATACAAACCTCATGTTTCCCTCCTACATCACCAAAATCTAATGACACACTACCAAAACCCTAGAAATTGAGTATAATGCTTGGTTGGATGTCTGAAAAGACAGTTAGGAATAAGTTCATGCAAAGCTTCACATAAATAAGGGAATTTTCATGGTAAATAATTTATATCATATGACCCAGGGTTAAATAACAAGGACTGTTAGGAAAAATAAGCTTGAATAACTGTAGCTGCAACTGTATCTCTAATACCTTTACAAGACTTCACAGTATAACCCTAATGGAGAGATCTGGTAGCATAATCTACCTTTTCAGGTTCCCAGCAGAGAGTTCTGTGTAATTCAGATACTGTATTTTACTATTAAAAATGTTACAGACAAGTTCTCAGTACACATGTGAAATAGCTAAGAACAGAGTGAAATGCAAACAGTTTATGTACCAGGAGTGTTCATAAAGTCAGTTTATCCCTAGTGTAGATCCACACCTACTAGTAGAAAAGTCCTTTTACAACTATCAGTTGTGTTAATGACACCAAAGTTATTTAACTGTGGCAAGAGAATAACAAAGGATTAGAATAAATTTGTGATTTCTCATTCCCAAATCTCAGATGTGTTCCTCACATTTGGTCCCAGTTCTTAGCCTAGCATTCTATTCTGTCTTTTGAGTTACCTTTTGTTGACTTAAACTTTACAGCAGTGGGACCAACCACTATCAGCTCTCTGTAGAGAATGAGTTATTCAGAACAGGTTTGGGTTTTTTTTAAGACTGACATTTAAAAATATTTCCTCATCTGTTTCAATATTAACCCCATATTGAAACCTTAAAACTGAAAAATATTTTCTCCTAACATTACTCACTATTATTTGCATTCTGTATTGAAGGAAACTAAATTTTACCCCGTGGGTTCCATTCAATTCCACCTCAAATACTTTCTGTATTTTGATACTTCCAATACTGGAGGTAACAGCTTCCTTCATGCTACCAGTATCATAGTGGAAACACTGCTCCACGTACTCAGGGTGCAGCCTGCATTCCTGGGCTCTAGGATTTAAAAGACCTTTTACAGAGGACAGCAGCGTGGGCTATTTGCAACCCTGCCATGGTTTCAGCATGCAATCTTGAACACAATGTTTAATTGCAATATCCTGCTTGCTTTTCTCAGATGAAAGAAATTAGATAATAATTTATAGCCTCCTTTGTAAATCCTCTCAGATTTATGAATGAAGCATTCTTCCTTCCCTTGCTATTGCATTCCTGCAGTGGCTTTCTGTCTGAAACAAAGGATATTGGGTTAGAAGAGTAATTAATAAGCAACCCAAACCCAAAAGGAACCTAGCTTGAGGTCAGCATGATCTGCAGTAATTGCTTCTGCTGCTCTTAGACACACACCAAGGATTAGCAATCACCCTGCTCAACTCCCTAGAACAGCAGAACAGCTGAAAAAAGAGAAAGAAAGCATCTTGTCCCGAGCTCACTGCTCAAAGGAGACAAAAATCCTGAAGTCATTCCTAACTTAGAAAAATATTTATTTGGAGAAAACTCTGGAGAGGAATCCTGTGGAAATTAAGCCTTGCTTCTCTGGATCCTATTCCTACATGCAGAACTTCCAGATCTCTCCAGAAATTCCTAGTTCTTAGAAGTAGAAAATGTTCTGATGAGTTTCTCACGTAACCATCCCGCCTATAAAGGCCGGAGCCAGACTGAAGGGAACAGTTATGCAACAGGACCCCGTGGAAGAGGAAAAACTGCTCGAGGCAAATTGGCTGCTTACATCAGATTTTCATGCTCTGTTTACAGTCACTCTGTACATGAATCTCTCAGTCCTGCTGTATAAGATGGGGGTGAATACCTTCTGATTAAAGAAGAAAAAAAAAAAACCCCAAGCAACTTATTGAACATTCATCTTAAATTTCAATTGAACACAGTCACATGCTTAGCTGAGGGGGAGTTTTGTTTGGGTTTTTTGAAGTGTCTAAACCTTTAATAGGCTGAGTCTGATGACTGGGGACATATAGCCCATATAGCCCCTGGGAATTCTTTTTTGTGATAATTCCCACCACGCTCAGTTCTTCTGAACTCTCTTGTATACATTTCTGCTCCCTATCAGCATTAAACAAGCTAAGGAGGGGACTCTCAGACCTCCACTCTTCACTAAGAGAACTCTGATGGTACTTTAAGCAGTAGTTTAAGGAACATTTTCCCCCAGTTGCAGCACTGGCTTAAGCAACTCCTGTTCCCTAACTGACCACAGAACTGGTTCAAGTTAAAGCTACAGATCTTCTACCTGTGCCAGTTCCCCCAACTTCTCAGACACTGCAGACAAGTCCTACTTGGGCCCTGCAAGCACTCTGATCAGCAAGAACTAAACTTTAAAAATTCCTGGACATTTTCCCTCATCCATCACACAGGCTTGCACCTATCAGCTAGGCATGCAGAAGACAACTCAAGCAGTGCTGCAGTAGCAGGTTTCACAAAATCAAATCTCCTCCAAGATGAGAATATCCCTGAGCAGAGCAATTCAGGAAGAAGGGAATCATCTCCAGCTAGGAGCAGAAAATATTACAAAGCCCACATATATGTTACATCCCTGCACACTGAAAATTTTGTAGCCAGACTCAAAAAGGTTTTCAAACACTTTGATACACCTTTTGCAGACAACAACTCCATGGCTTTAGATATTCAGTCATCATTTAACTCTCACCAGAAATAAAAATCCTAGGGATTAATGACTAACAATGCAACTGCTAATGCCACAGGCAAGGCTTAGGTTAAGCAAAAAAACCAAATGGGTGGGTAATTAGTTCAAAGGATGCTCTGCAACGCAGTGTAACACCTTCCCTTCAGCACAAGGAGAGGATCTTCCTAAACTAGAAGCACCCTGAACAGAAAACATGCTTCAGATTTTGAACAGGTCAAAAGTTAAATCTTTCCTGCATTTCTTTAAGAAATATCTGATGAGAAAACATGTTTTTGTACAGGGAGTCATATACCTGACATTTCTCCTACTTGTACGTTGCGATGAGCATCAGCTCAAAACTGCAGATGTCCACTGATGCCAACTTTACTGACACATCTTCTGTGAGATCCATGCAATGTCTGCAGAAGCTCCATCAACATGTAGATGTTTAGCTGTTCATTGATATTTAAGGTTTGGGTTACTTTAAAAAACCTAGGTTTAGTTATCTGACAATAAAAATTAAAAAACTATCAGTCACAATAAAGAACATACCAGAGTATATTCTTGAATTTACAACTAGTTACAAGAGGAAAATGCAAGGGAGATTTGGTCACTGGTTTTGTTTATGTCCTCAATATTGACTCTTTTGTGATCAAAAGAGTCCCTTGTCTTGAATCTGAGGTATAGCTTGCAACCTTTTCAAAAAAGAAACTGAGATTATAAGAGACAGAATTGTATTGAAAGAATCCAGACAGTATAAGAGGCATTGGATTAAGAGCCAACAGATCTGCTGTACCTATGATGATACCTCCGTTAATGCTGTGACTGTCTTACCATTTAATGACAAGGAAAATCTCCATTAGCTGGTACTGAGATTAGAGCCTGTGCTTTATGGACCACATTAGTACAGGAACAACCACAAATGTTTGAATGACACCAACAGGTAACAGTCACCATCAGAAGGTTTGGTAGAGTTGCATTCAATTTAACTACAGTGTATTCTCCTGGACTGCAGCAGAGCTTTGGATCTCTTGCCTTTTATAAACAGCACCTCAGTCAACAAGAATTTAGCTTGGAGGAATGCATTACAAGTGTAGAACAAATCAAATTAGCTCTCAGATGTTATCTGTTGGTATCTCATTTCTTCCTTCTCAATCTGCTAACCACTGGAGTGCAACATCTGGGCAGTTGGAGGCAACTGTTTTACTAAAAAGTACTGAATACAGGTGCTTCAGAACCAATTCCACCACACTGCTTTACCTTACCCCCCACAGCACAGGATGCACTAGTAGCAGTCACATGCTGCAAAAAAAGGTAATTAGATCTACCTGGGCCTGTGTCACCTTTGCAGCATAAAAAGCCAATTTACATCAATTATATGCTAAGAGTGAATGACAAAGTTAGTAATCTGTTGTTTTGGAGCACTGTTTACTTGTTTGAAAGTTTTCCCCTGCTACTGAAATTTGAAGGCTCTGGAAGAATTCTTCATCAGTGCATTCAATTATGACAGCCACAGGTTTAGACTTAATATTCGACATATTTTAAGTCTAAATTTAGCACAGCATGCTTTCATGGAGTCAAACTTTTTGCTTTAAAAAAAGAAGTTCTTTCTGATTTCCATAAAACAGATTGAGGAAAGGATTATGTGACTTCCTTGGTTAAAATTTTGACACTAATCATTGTGAAATGCTGTGTTAAGTGACAGGCTCCACTGACATACCCATTTGATGCAATGATTTACATAAAACTAGAGGTTTGACTGCCCAACAGTTTAGCAGATTCAAGAAGAGCAAATGAAAATTTACTTTAGCAGAAGTGCCACAACTTTATTAGGTAGTGATCAGACTACGAATCATTTCACACTGGCATGTGTCACTTCTAGCAAAGGTTTCTGCAGCCTCCTTACTGCAGATGATAGCCTTTCTGTGCAACAGCTGAGGGCTGCGAGAAAGGAACATGACTCAAAAGGCAGCCTCACTATGGTCTCCTTTAGAGGCTAAAATTGATCCTCTATCTCAATAGGCTTTATGGAATTGAGGCTTCCACTTGGCAAACAGCTTTAAGGATGGTGGTTCAAATTCCTGCTCAAATCATCTGGAAACAAGATGGGAAAAACACTAGGTCATCTACTGCAGAGAGCAACCAACATGGGCTTTGGGTGACACAAACCAACAGTCTGTGATCAAAGAACATTATGTTTAGCCAGCACAGATGGATAAGCATAGGTCTTTATCAAACAGTTAATTAAAAACCTGTTTCTAAAAACCCAGGGCAATTTTCATTATTAAAACCAAAGAGAAACTTCAATGCATCAGTTACCTGAGGTATTAAAGATATTTTATGCTCTAAATCTATAACACAAATTAGGCTTACTAAAATTTATGGAACTGTATCAGTTTTGAAGAACAATCTTGTATTGCCACATGAATACTTAATTATCTTCACAAATAAGAACATTTCTTTTTAAGGTTTAAGCTATCCCTTGCTTTCTGAATACAAAACTGTCTAAGACTATGGAGCACTGGACATGCTCTGGATCCTTCTAATTCACAAAATGTGCTTTACACTGGAATGTTCTGATCTCTTTCTGAAGATTTCCATATGCACCTTAAGCAGATCTCTATGTTTACCATGTACCATACAGAAGAAAACATTGCCTCCCCCCCTGTCCCACATGATCAGTCATTGCCCAGCTCTTCCCAAGGCTTGTGCTGTGCTTTGTGCATTCATTTGTCCACCCACACAGACAGTCCGCACGACGAGCCCCTCGCTGTGGCAGGCAGTCACATCATAAACTGATCAAATGCCATTGTAAAATTAAATAGGCTTTTTGGCCTGTGTTTCCAAAATTTGGGAGTGGGCCTCTCTTCCATTCAAACTAATTTGGGTAACAATGAAAAAATGCACTCAGGGTTTCTGACTACATCTTTTTCCGTCAGTGGTTCTTGTTTTCCGCTCCAACCCACATCATCTATTCTCTTCCTTCCACCCATTCTTCCCCTCTCCCCCCCCAAAAGACTGGCTTGGACACTGTGCTTCAATTTTCTGTAGAACTTTCTATTTTTCTTTCCCATTCTTTTTGTTTAGTATATGAAAGCAGCTTCCTGTTTAGAAACATGGGAGTCCTACACCCTCAGTAATGATGTATTCAGCCCATCAATGATCTTGGTATTAATGCCTTAAACCTTAATAAGCCTGATGGGATTTTCTGTACATGTCATCATCAGTACAAAAAAACAATGCACAATGTTTGTCATTTTGCACTGGATCAGCTCCCTTCCCAGTATTACAGTTGTAATAAGAATTCTACAGGCTTACAAGCTTCCTCTCAAACATTTCAAAGTATAGATTTCCAATGCCTATGGAACAAGATCAGAAGAATCAAAAAGAGACAATGTTACTGCAGAACTCCCAAGATGATCAATACTTTTCTGCCTGTCCAATCATGAATCCCTACAGCAAGTCTGCCACTGCTCACACTAGTAAAAGTCTTGCTATAACCTACTGACCAAATCCTGGGCTTGTCCTGTGTTGGGAATAGGAATGAAACACAATGCAATCTCTGTTCAACTTCACTAAAACATCCCTCCAAACCCTAGAACAAAATTCTGTCTCATTCAAACACATAGGCTGGATCAAAATCTGTTCTGGTGGGTTCACAAGGGCAGCAGCATTGGTGACTTGAAAAACTGAAATACTGGTCAGTTGAAGAAATTAATACACATGCATCCCTAAATACAAGATGTTCTCCCTGCTGAATTTTGAAGCTGCAATAAGTTTTCCAGTGAAGTTGTTGGACAGCCACACAACTAGCCCTTGAATCGGTGGGTGCAGAAGCAGCCTTGTGTACGCCACACAACAGCGTGCTGTTCTTCTCCAAGCAATGCTTAGCAGCAAAGTGGTTAACCACAATTTATTCTATATGGCATAATTCTTCAGCTCTTGCTACTAGCAAAGCTGCTAGTCTGGAGTTCATGCATTTTAAAATCTGACAATGCAAGGCACACATACTGTTTTACTTTAACTCTTCTGGGGGCTTGGTCTGTGCCTACATAAACATCAAAACATATTTTGATCTTTACTTATGGGTGAGCAGCAGAGTTAATTTAAAACTGTCAGCAAGTGCCTTCCTAATTAAAAACAAATGACTAATTGTACAACTACAGGGCCTGTTGACACAGGCTACAGTACATCAGTCAGGCAAAGCCAGCCAAGCTTGAATTTGGGGAAGTGCAGCACCATCTAGCGCCCACAGATGCAGAAATCGATTTCACAATGAGTCCACAGAAGTTTCACAGAGAGCAAGCGCTCCACAAAAACAGTAAGACACCACATGGCCAACTATACCAGCACTTCAAAAGAGAAATCATGTTAAAAAAAGAAACCTTGTTAGAAAAGAGCTGCTGAGAGTGAAATGTTTTCAGGTAGATCTGAAATTCTTTAAAGACAATGAATTGAGACTCTGCCACATACCAAAAAGATGCGGTCCAAAGGCTCAAACCTACCAGAATGCAACTAGAAAGGCTGCTACTACCTAAGAAAAGCTACTAGAAATAAAAAGGCAACCTTGAAGAAGCTAGATAATAGTAATAATTCTTGCAGGCATCAGACAATATAAAAAGACATTTGAGAAATCTTGAGAAATTTGAGGAAAATAATTTATCATTTATTTTTCAAACGCACTAGAAGCATGCACCTTGTAGAACAGTACGTCCAACATTCCAAATTGGAGGGTCAGTAAGAGGTGCCACTGGGCATTTCAGGGACATAATAGATCTTTATGATCAGACAGTAAACATCCAAGAAAACAATTAGACAGTAATTGAGGTAGCAAACAGCATGCATTGCCTCTCACAACTTCAAAAGAAGTAGTTGGTGACAAATGAGACAGTTGGAGATTTGCAGGGATTCAGGGGAGCTCTGTAGGTGAGCTGACATTTCAACCTGCTGATATTCTAATACAAAGTAACAGGACATCTAGATAAAGGTCTAATGTTGATAAATAGGTCTCAAGTAGAGGAAAGGTACATCTCTCATCTCTATCATCCTTCTCAGATAAGTGTTATTAACAGATATTCATTCCAAAATTTGTCAAGGCAGAAGTTCCTGGGGTACCAACATCTTGTGCATCATGTCAGTCCTCCAATCATATGGTACAAAAAGAAACAGCTTCCAATGATTAAACAGAAAAATCTGCTTCCAGTCTGGAGAAGAAAAAACTGAAGGACAATTAAGAATAGGTAAGATGGAAAGGTAAATGTATACTCTGCTATCTCTGAATACCACCAAGCCAACATTATCTGTCACACACATGAAAGTGACAGGTAGCAAGTTCAAAACCAAGCCCAAACCAGAGAGAGACAAATCCAAAAGCATTTATTTGGAGAACACATGCTCACACTGTGACATACCATAACTCCTGTAGACTAGCTAATGGAAGAGAAATTCCTCAGGCTCTGTAAAGCATTCTCAGGTGCAGATCCCTGGGAACTGGGGGACTGCTACTGTGTTCACCTATTCTTATTCTCTCTCTCCTGTTCAACTTTTATTCTGGCCTCCTGGAGTGGTAGGGAACAAGGTAACAGACTAAAAAGGATCTCAGTGCAGTCACCCTTGTACCCTTCCAGAGGGGGATCAGTTGCAGCACCACTAGCTTCCTTCCAACATCAAGGAACAGGAGTGGAACAGGAGGCGACCCTTGCCAAGCTGACTCTTGCAGGCAGCATACTGGGAACAGATGAGATTGCAGTCAAAAGAAAATTGTTTTTTCTTCAAACAAGGATGGCACAGTGAGGGAAGTCTGCTACAAAGCCACTACACACCTGTTCTTCATTCAAATAATGTTATAGACCTAAGTCTACAGATGCTCTCTTCTTCCATTTGCATACCAGGGACCTATATATGAAGGCATCATTGTACACAGGTTAAAGAAATTCTTGCATGTGTGTACAAGTGGAGTGATTTGTCCTTTCTAGACTGAAATGCAAGGAATATAGTAGCAGCTCTCCATATGATTAAAAGTTTAAGACTACAATCACTTATTAACACACTAATTCTCAGCCATAGCTTCACTATTTCAGCTTCAGCTATCAATCCTGTATTTTAAATCTATCCCAAAGCTAGAGGACATTGCATGAGAACAGAGTACAGATGCCACCTAGATGCCAGAGCAGATTTTCTATCAGTCCCTGCTTTCCTTATTTCAAAGGGCACAAAGTACACATTCATCTTCTGAGAGTATATACTTTACTGCCCAAAGAGTTAATATTCCTTCAAGAAGAATCTGACTCAGAGCTTACCAAGGCAGTCCTTGCATTCCTCACCACTGGCACAAGCTACTGATGCTAAGTTATGAAGATTTTAACTGTAGGAGATGTGCAAGCTGCTTTTGCTAACTTTACAGAGCATGCCTAAGAATCTAGATAAATTAAGTTTATCAAGTCACAAGTCAAGCTCTGCAGAAAATGTCTCAGTGTAGACCTACATCTCTCATTTGCCTTTCAAACATACTTATTAAAACACTTAACAGAACACTTCGTAACATAATGCTTTAATATAATAATGAGAATAAATTACAAACAGGGTGAGCCTAAGAAAGTTTATATTAAAAAAAGAGGTTTGTTCAGGGCTCTGGTGAACTTTCACTGCAGATAATTCATGAACATCTTGAGCACCCAGCAGAATTTAATGTATTCAAGAACCAAAACAAACTCTGAACAGGGGAAAATGAATGCATGCAGCAGGCAGCTCAGTGAGGCCACAACCTCAGTCTCTATGGACAGCTTTGCAAACCATAGCTCTGGTAAAGCCACTATAAAAATACCTGAACACTTTGTAAAGCAGCCCATCTTCTTTATATATCTTAAGTGGAAAATGCACACGCACACACACACACACACTATTTCCCTGCTCTGCATCAAGAATCTGAACACAGAAAAGCCATAAACTGTAGTGCAGTGGATTCACAGTCTTGTCCCCCATAAACATTAATCCACAACACTCAGGTGTTAGTAAGCACAGAAATTAATGCAACACACAATTTACTATTTTCTCAGAACATGAGGCTACACACTACAACCTAGTACAGCACTCGTGGAGATCAATATAGAAATAATGTCTTCAACAAAAACATGACAAGTGAGATCTGAAAGATACACCAAATTTATTTAAAACAAAAAATTAAGACAGTGCTATTGCCAAGACTGAAAAAAATTTAAGGATTCTTTTACTAATACGAAATGACAGCCAATTTACAGCAGTTATGTTATTTCTGAGAAAATCAGGTTGGGTTTATTCTGCTTCAATTGACTACATGACAAACTGGTTCCCCTTCCCTCCCATTCAGAAAAGCATAGACAAAGACATCCTATAAAAAACATGTACAGAATTTTTGAGACATGAGAGCAGAACACAAACCATTGTCCAAACCCCTGAAACTTTCCAAGGTTAAATCCTCTGTTGTTTCAACCAACCCTCAACGGGGGAGCTACGAGCACAACGCCGTCACCTCTGACGAAGAGCATCGGAATGTTCCTTTTGGTGGACTACAAAGGAGGAAAGAAGAGTTTACATTTACAAAAAGCAATAGTTTACAAAACTTATCTGTGACCAAATTCAATCATAAGCAGACACCAGAAATAACCCCAACAAATCTAAGTTCAAACATATAAACATTCTGGCATGCTAAAGAGATGGGTATAACTAACAGCTTGTCCCTGGATATCCTTTCCATAACAATTAACCCAAAACTTTCAGATCTTTACTCAAAAAGTAGTCAGCAGTGAATTACTTGAGCAATACAACATAGTTCAGTTTTTTAAAAGTTTTCTATAGGAATAAATGCACTCAAGTCCTTACTTTATAAATCTCCTCATAGGTTTCTTCATCAATCTCTATTGTTGTTACAGTTTCCTCCACATCACCCAAAATCATATTTAAGTGCTGATCATATGCCTGTAGGAATGAAGTTAGCTTATTATTTCTTCCAAAATCCAAACAGAAGCTCATTTTAATGAGAATTATAGAAACACTTTAAAACATAATTGGTTTAGCCTGATTTTGACCCAATTGTGCCACTACATCAAAACAAAGGAGTATCAGCTGTAGTCATCATTTCAAACCTACGTGCTAACAAATCAGTGCTCTGCAGCAAAGAAAGGAAGACATTTTCATTCAGTGAAACACTCTTCCAGGAAATAGCTCTGAAACTTTCAGTGAGAACACATGAAAAAACTCAGGGACAGACACACCTCATTACCCTTAAACCAGCTATACATTTTCTGCTGCCAGTCCAGCCTCCTGGAACAAACAGCCTGGCGCCAACTTAAAAGATATAAAAGCTGTAATTCATACAACGCTACAAAATCTTAAACACATGTTTGAAACACCTTACAAAAGCATGGTGCAAACTACACATGTGCCTCCTATCTCCTCATCTCTGTGTTTCCAAAAGAGTTGAGTTGTTAACACATGGGGCAGCTGGATCTCTTCCCGAGTACAGTGCTCAAGAAGGATGGCTGACTTCACAGAAAGAAAAAAATCTGTCTTGCCAAGAGACATATGACTCTCAGAAGGAAGTACTTAGACAAAGGAGATTTGCAGAGAATCCAGCTGAGTAAATAACCCATCATACCCTCACAGGCTGTGCCTTAAGAGATACCTGGTTGATACTGACAATCTCATTCTTAAACAGGCTTTAGGGCACTTCACAAGAACAAGCCTGCAGCATTACTGCTTATTTCACTGACACAGAGACAGAAGCCAAAAGCAGTATAATGAATTGCCTGGTATCATTTTGGAGACAAGAAAAACAAATACATCTCAAATCTCTAGAGAAGATGGAATACAAAGCAAATTAGATTTTTCCACACTTTTGATTAGAGAAAGGGTTCAGCCCTTGTTACTAAGATGATTTTCAAGCCTACCTCGTGTAACCACTTCGGCACTTTTAACCATAAGATACAATAACTTGAATGAAACTATTTTTAAACAATCATTGGAAGAACCACAGAATGGTCTGGGTTGGAAGGAACCTTTAAAGGTCATCTAGTCTGATCCCCCTTCAACTGGGCCAGGTTGCTCAGAGTCCCAGCCAACTCAAACTTCAATGTTTCCAGGGACAGAACATCTGTGTACTAGGCTGTTGTACATAAAGAAGGCTGCCCACTGCTTAGAAGAATGTCAGATTTGAAGAAGTGCTGAAATACATGCTGAATAAGCATGGTAGCATTCTGAAAGGTTTACTTACATGTAGTCTGCCTCTAAGCTCTCTGTCATTCCTCATTTTGACATAGATTCGCTCATCTAGACTGAGTCTGATGAGATCGAGTGGCTCCTCTACAGTATTTGTTGTTTGTTGCTAAAAAAAACAAAATTAAAAGTTATCTGTATAGAAGAAGCCTGTTTACTTTCATTCCTGCAGCATTTCCTCCTGTACTAGTAAGAGACAGAAAACAAAGAGTTAAGAACATAGATTCAAATATTCCAAATCATTCCTTCACATCCTATAGAACTTCAGCACAGCTGTTATCACCAGCCTGAGCTGGTAAATACCCACATATAACCTAAAAGGCTTCAGCTTAGTTTGCAGCAAATCACACCTCACACATACTGTGGCATAGACTCCATTCCTTAGCAGCAACTGCTGCGGATGCTGCAGCAGGACCTGCCCCACACCTGTGCCATCACACGGCACTGGCAAGAAAACCCAAACACGCAGAGTCACCTTCAACAGCACAGGGCAATCCACAGGGCAACAGGGTGCCCACCTTCACCCTCCAACTCACACCTCTCCTCCAGGCCTAGCCCAGCCAGACAGCAGTCACACAGGCCTCAAGGCAGGGCAGGAACCTGAAGGCAGGCTGGGCTGAGACCTCTTCTTTATGATACAGGAGAACTCTGAGGGTCACCACTAACACGCAGGAACGCTCTTGTGCACAGCCCCACGCATGGGAAGCCCCTACTTCTTCCCCAGCGAGGCAGAGCCAAGGGTTCCTCCGGGGGTTCCTGGGGAAAACGGGGCTGAAGCGAGCCCTGCCCGCACCCCCGACAACCCCGGCGGCAACACAGGTCCCGAGGCGCGCCGTGCAGTAGCTCCAGCTCACACGGAAAGCGCTTCCCGGGAGCTGCCCAAGCGCGGGGCAGCCAGGTACGCCCAGGCCCAGCCAGGCAACCCAAAGCTCGCCTCCACCTTACGGCCCTCGAAGCCGGAGAGGTTTCCCGAGGCGCCGGGAGGACGGCAGCGCAGAGCCGGCGCACGGAGACGGCCTCGCTGCTGCCTCCCGCCCCGAGGAAAGCGAGAAGCCACTCACCTGATCCACCTCATCCGCCATGTTTCAAACCGCTTCCCGCGCTCTCCCGCGAGACTTTATGGCCCTTCCCCTTCCCCTTCCTCCGGCCGGGGCGGGGCGGTGACTGCGGTGGCTGCGGAGGCCGCGGAGACCGAGGCGAGGGAAGCGTCCTGCCGGGGAGCGGCATGGCCAGGAAGCGCAAAGCATCGCCCCGGCCAGCGGCTGCCAGCAAGAGGCGTTCTGGGGGGCCGGGGATGTCGTGGGGCGAACCGGAGAAGGAGGAGGAGGGTGAGTGCGGGAGGGGGCCGTGGCGGGCTGGGCGCTGCGCCATCACCGGAGAATGTGGCCGCTCCAGGCCGCTGGTGTGCCGGGGCGTCCCGGAGCAGCTGGCGTCAGGTCGCTCGTAGCGCAGCCCTGGACCGCGGCAGCCCCGTGAGGGAACGGGCCGTTTCCTCAGGCTGGAGGCGTGGATGCCCGTGTTCCCCGCAGTCCCCGGGGCAGGACGACTGGCGCGCAGAAACGCGGGGTTCAGCCCATTCCGCACGCTGCCTGGAGCCACTGGGGAAGGTCGGGAGTTGGGTACCGAGAGGCTTTGGCGCACTTCGGCTGTACCGGCTGTGGCAGCTGTGACGTGCGGGGCCGTGTGGCAGGAGGAGCCTTGATAAAACTTCTCCAGGGCAGCTTCACGGAGTAGGAGTTTCTTGTGAGTGGCAAGTATGGTGCTTGTTTTTCAACTGGCCCCATTGGTAGGACTGCAGGGATCTTTATGTCCTTTTTGTCCACTAGTATTTTCCTTAAACAGGTCTGGTAACGTGCACATCTTTGCAAGTGTTCACTTTCTTCTCTAGCTGGCTCAAATGAAGCTCTTGGAGGTGTTGTTTCTGATTGCCATGGAGATGAAATGCCCTCCATAAGGTGTCTTCCTTTCTCCTGCCCCGTACAGATGACTTTGAAGAGAAAAAGCCCACTATAAAGAAGAACAACTCAAAAGCTCAGGCTAGGAAGAAGGAAGAAGATTGTGATGCTGGAGTTTCCAACTCAGCAAATAAACCTTCAAAACAAAAAGAGGCAAAAACCCTAATGAAAGAAGACAAACAAATTACTAGAAATAAAGGGAATTGTAACAAAAAGGAAGCATGCAGGTAAGTTTATTTATCATTCAAGTCTATAGGAGCTCTGTCTTCATGGTTATGTGTAGTTGGTTCAGAGCCCAGTGCTGCATGTATGCATATGAGCAGTTTATTTTAGGCTGTCAGACCATTTCAGTATGTTTGTGTCACACAGCTGAACAGAAGTACCATCTTGGTCACTGCAGAGTCAGTTCTAAGGAAGATGGTCTGTCTGGGAAGCATATATGTGAGCCTTTTCAAATTCAGTGGCTTAAATATAAAATCTTACCTAATTTGTTACGGTTTTTTGATGGGATTAGGGAGGCTGTATGGAATGCAGCCTGAATAGAAGTGGTGTCCTGAGATTTGGGTTTAAGATGACAAGCAGATTCTCTGGTGTTCTTTGGAATCCAGATATAATAGTGGCATGGTCTGCCCATGGAGATTGCTATAGCAAATGAATTGATGAAAAGAAATTAAACTGATTGGTCTCGTTTCACTGGCCAGCCAGAGCCTTGGGTATTGATGTGGTGAAGCAGAAACAGTTCCACTTCCAGTGCACTTTGAAGGTTCAATAAAAACAAACAATTCAGTGAACCATTTCTCCAAGGTCTCATTTGTACAAGCTGTTCTAAAGGATGGAGCCTTTTGTAGGATCAGGCTAAATGTCCTTGCAGAACCCAGACCTGAGTTTGCACTGAAAAACTCTTGTTCCAATGAGCTCATGGTTATTTATGGCAAAGATGATTTATAGAGAGGATAGCTGTGGTTTAATTGTCAAATATTCAATCTGTTGTTACTGATGCAGATGTCATGCTTCGTTTGTTTCCCTATTTGTAGCGTGTTCTTTCTCTATTTTTCTTAAATAAATAAGCACCTACACTTCCTGATGTGAAAGCCATTTTGATAATTTTAACAGTGACTCACTGAAGCCCCCTCAGAAGGAAAAAAAGTTGAAGAATGAATCTCCTATTAAAAAAGAGATGGATGAAGACAATACTGGCGATGATGATGATGATGATGAAAGTGAAGATGAGTGGGAGGATGTGGAAGGTAACAATTGCATGTTTATTAATTTTAAGGAGTAAATATTGTGAAACACTTCTATAGTTTGATATTTGAACTATTTCTCATTTGGATTCAGGTAAATGTATGTACTCTATATACCTAAAGTATACTCCATGTGCATATCTGTATCTTTAAAAGCTCATATCTCACTGTGCTTTTAGAGTGGTTCCAAAGTAGAAGAAAAAACAGACAGCTACTGACCTTAGAGTAGTGCCTTGAATTTGATTCTATGTTGGCTTATGTTAAAATTATGCTACTGTGCACAAAGCACTTTCTCAGTGTTTGTGTTTTCTGATACTCAGCAGCTAAGAATGAGTCGGTTTGAAGATGGAAACTGGGACTTCCCAGGATGGGATAGTGGAGATGAAACTGACTGAGCTGTCTGATTAGGTGGCCATCCACAAACTGTGATAAGAATCACAATGGTCATAATCTTTGTATTATGCTGCTGCAGATTTATGCCTTCCAAAGTGAACAGTTTTTTCTTTGCTACTCTACAAGTACCCTTCAAGGCATACCTGTTTCATTCACCTTTCTCCTGATTGAGTTTGCCTGTGGCAGTCACTTGCTACTAGACTGTGCTGTGCTGAGCTGATTCCTTGGCAGCAGGTGACTGACATCCCAGTTACTTGAAATAACTGAGCACATGCAGTGTTATGGAAGATCCATGAGCTGGTAATCATTGGAGATGTTCAGTTTTTAGGTTGTTCAAACACTTGTGAAGGAATAGGTGGGTGCTTATCTAATTGTCAGACTTTCCTAGGGCATCTAATCCATGTTTACACATAATTTAATAATACTTTATTTTTCCTCCGTGTTTACACATAATTTAATAATACTTTATTTTTCCAGAACTCCAGGAACCTGCCACAGATAAGTTAGAAGAAGCTGCTGCTCTTCCGGCGGTGATGCTGCCAAGCAAGCCTGTTGAGATAGAAATTGAAACTCCAGAGCAGGCGAAGAAAAGAGAGAGGAGGTAAGAACAGGGAAGGCTGTGGAGGGCCTTGTTGCTTTACTAGAGAGAAGAGGTAAGAACAGGGAAGGCTGTGGAGGGCCTTGTTGCTTTACTAGAGAGAGGAGGTAAGAACAGGGAAGGCTGTGGAGGGCCTTGCTGCTTTACTAGAGAGAGGAGGTAAGAACAGGGAAGGCTGTGGAGGGCCTTGTTGCTTTACTATCTACATTTCCATCCAGGAGAACTGTGGGTGAATGATGGTGGTGTACTGTAAATATCTTAACAGCTCAGGTGGAAGCCTCTGTGAGCAGGTAGGTGAAATGAACACCCTCAGCATCTGGGAGCGTTACACCAAGGACAGCTTGCTTTGTGTGGCAGTTGGAAGTCTGATGATACCTCATGCTGTTATAGGATGGGCACTGTCCCAGGCCAGCCCTTCATAACAAAGCAGCCAGAATATCTGCTGCCTCTACATTAGAGGACTTCACTGAGAAAGAAGAAAAACATTTTTCCAAAAATCGGAATGGAAAGCTTGCAGTAACCTAAGAGCCTAACAGTTCAGACAGTGAATTATATATTTAGTATGGAACTGTCCAAACTGTAAGCAGATCAGGTTAGGTAGAAGCCAGGTTCTCAGTAGTGAGGTATGTGGAGGTCCCAGGTGCATGCCTGTTCATGTAGCCAGTAACTAAACTTGTGCTAAATGTGCACAGAAGATTCTCTGGGATGGTTTGCCTTTGTGAACTGATCCAATTCAGGAATCTAGAAAAGACAGGGTACTAGAAAACTCAACAACATCAATTTCTTTTGTGATCTTACACAGAGAAAAAAGGAAAGCTGAGTTTGAGATGTATCTTCGGAGAATGATGAAACGTTTCAGCAAGGAGGTTCGTGAGGACACGCATAAGGTATTGGTCACAGAGAAACCTGGCAGACAGAAAATCGAGTCTAAAGATGCCTGAACTGCTTCAGACAGTAATAAAGAAGAAACTAATTTTGCTCACATAATTTGGGGTCATGGCTAAAAGTGAACAAATGAAAAGACTGTAGTTCAGAGGCTCATTAGACTTCTAAACTGTAAGTTAGAAACATTGGTGACTGCATTAGTAAAATTCTAACTCAAAGCAGATGTGAGTAGGGTGTATATATCTCCATTGAGTTTGTAACTGCTCATTCTGACAGGGTTAAACTGACTCATGCAATGCAGGAGGCAGTGACACAGGCTTCAAGGCTGATGGTGATCTGAAGACAGCCCTGTGTCCACCCTGTGTATGCTTGGGAGGCTTCAGTGTTTCTTCTCTTAAAAGTAGCAGTAAAGCCTTCCTCATCTTTACCATGGACAGTAGTTCCAGCAAACAAGATCTCATGTGAACTCACTATAAAAATTTTTTCTCTCAGGTTCACCTCTTGTGTTTACTAGGAAATGGTTTCTATAGGAACAGGATCTGCAGCCAGCCAGATCTTCATGCCATTGGTCTGTCCATCATCCCCACACACTTCACGAAAGTGCCTGCAGGCCAAGTGGACCTTCTCTACCTTTCCAACCTGGTGAAATGGTAAAAACTCTCTTTCCTAATCATGCTTGCACAAAGAATGTAGATCCAGGTTTCAGGGAGAGGGGTAAATTTAATATTACCAATTTTCAGTGATTTTTCTGATTTTAAATACAAGGGTAAAAGTCTGTCCTTGTTACAGAGGGAAGGGATAAACTGTGAAGTTTAAGAATTCAATCACAAGTGCTAGACAGTAAGCAGGTGTCTCATATTTCAGGTTTGTTGGAACCTTCACTGTCAATGATGAGCTTTCCACTGAAAAAGGAGAGTCCCTTCAGTCGACCTTGGAGAGGCGCTTTGCCATCTACGCTGCACGGGATGATGAAGAGTTGGTTCATGTACGTGACTGGGAAGTGCAGGGTTGGTTGCTGAGTTTGGATGCTAGATCAGTCCTGTAGTGTTGTCAGGTTGTACACAAAGTGGTATTTGAGAGAATTTGAGATTAATAGGTTTCTTCTGAAACACTAATTCAAAATTCTTGGGCTCACTTACAGCCAGAGAAACTTTTTACAGATATTTGAGTTAGAAGGTTGGCAGTTTGTTACTATGGATCACCACTGAAGGCCAAAGAAAATGAGCTTTGATTTAGAGCAGCTCAAGGCCAAGGCTTGGAAAGGACTTCAACTCTGCAGTCACTTTGTGGTGGAATTGAATTAAGGGTAGAAGTTGAATCAGTTGCTTCAGGTCACACAGAGATTTTGGTGAAACAACTAAGGGAGAGGGAATTGCGGGAAATCACATTGTCAGGGGACATTTGAAGGAGCAGAAACAAGCTGCTGCTTTGCAGGTGCATGGCTTGCAGCTGTGCTCTGTTGCTGATGAAGTGGGATGTTGCAGCTTCTCTGGTGCAAAACAGGAAACATTTGTTCTGGTGGCTTTGCAACCTTGCAGTGGAAATGCAGAGATGTCACTTCCTGGGACAGGAGGAACAGACAAGTCTTGGTTGGGCAGCTTCAGATGGATCCCATGCAGGAGGGAACTTGTCAGGTCACAGCCATTAGCCACTGCAGAAACATCCTCTGTATGGCTGGTGTTTCTGCTGGGTTCAGCTGATAGCTTGTGGTTGTCTTTGGCCACCTTTGGGAGGCAGGATGAGAGTCATCTTACTCGGTTTTCCTCAAGAACGAGACTGATAATGTAGGTGGGATTTGGTGACTTACCACATCTGTTGCAGCAGGATGGCTCATTCAGCTCCTTTAGGAATTGGTTGTTCATCTGTGAGTTAAGAGCAGTACCCCTGTCACTGTAGTACTGTAAATAAGAGCCAGAGAAGAAGACTGTGTGGTGCTTTAATACTGTAGCAACTGGGCTACCTACACATCTGTGATAGCGTTTACAGCACTGGGTAAAAGGTAGAAATGAAAATTATCTGTGAGAGAACCCAGACTGTAAAAGAGTTTCACAGGTTTTTTATACACCTGGAGCAGTTAAACATGCCTGGAGCAGTTAAACATGCCTTATTGTTTCTTTTGCAGATATTTTTAATTATTCTGCGAGCATTACAGCTGCTGTGTCGCCTCGTGCTGTCTTTTCAGCCTATTCCTCTCAAGGAAACAAGAGCAAAGGTAGTTTTTGTTGGGTGTGTGGAATGAGGAGTAAGTCAGTGGTTTATTTCTGGCTGCTGCAGCTTGACCTGAGTCACTGTGTGACCCAGGGTGATGACAATGTTCTGTCTATAGTGAGAAGACACAAACATGAAGTTTACGTTTCTCCTTCAAAAAAACCTACCCATTTTGTATGTTTCAGCAAAGACTTATGCTTCAGTGGTTTTAAATGTCTTTAAATCTTAGACTGTAAACACTTGCTGCTTGAGTACACCTCTCTTTGGGCATTTGTCTGAAGTTTTCCAGTCCCTGAGATATGCAGATTGACCATGGTGACCAACATTTGGTCCACGTGCATCTTGTGCTGATTTCAGTGGGGTTTTTTTAGTGTATTCTTAACCATGGTAATAAAAGTGACCTGGCCTCTTTCTTTGCAGGGAAAAAGCTCATCCAAGAGGCAGTCTGTCAGCAGTATCTCTGAGGGGCAGGAGAGCTCTGCTACAACACCCAAAGCTGTGGCAAAAAAATGCCCCTGCAGAAAAGCTAAACGGGATGAAAAATCCTCAGAGAGTGAAGAAGACAACAAGGAGCCAAAGAAACGCAAAACTGCTCAGACCAGAAGAACACACAAGTCAATGCTGACTACAGGCAGCCAGGAACAGAAGGTATCTAGTAATGAAGAGAGTAATACAGTGGAAAAAGATGTACCAGCCAGGCCCAAGAATGATCGCCGGAGACGAGTGGCCTCCAAAGTGTGCTACAAAGAAGAGAGTGGAAGCGATGAGGGCAGTGCTTCGGACTTTGAGATTTCGGAGGAGGAGAGTGATCTCTCTGATGAGTACTCTGAAATTGTCCCTAAAAGGCAGAGGAGCTCACTGGGCTCCCAGAAGTCAAAGGTAACGGCTGTAAAACCCCCAAAACCTGAGACTTCAGCATCAAGGCTATCCAAAAATTCATGTAGAGTTGAGCCTACGCCAGCAAAAAGTACAGCTCCAGCCTTGCCTTGTGCACAGAGAAAGAGAAACAAAATCATTTCTAGTGATGAGGATGATGGACAGCAGGAGGTAAGGAAAGTGATGGGCACAGACCAGTGGCTGGAGGTTTTCCTTGAACGTCAGGACAAGTGGGTGTGCGTAGACTGTGTTCATGGCAACGTTGGCCAGCCCCAGCTGTGCTTCACACACGCCACAAAGCCGCTTTTCTACATTGTGGGGTTTGACAACGATGGAAGTGTCAGGGATGTGACACAAAGATATGACCCAGTGTGGATGACCTCAACAAGGAAGAACCGTGTGGACCCAGAGTGGTGGGAAGACACGCTGCAGCCATATAAAAGTCCCTATGTGGAAAGAGACAAGAAAGAGGAAAATGAGGTAAATGGCAATAGGTCATTCAGAATGCAGTCCTTGGATTCTCATTCAGGCCAAAACCATTATGAGTCTTCGTATGAGGAAGGGAGTTTGCATATTCCCTTGAAAACATGCTCAATCTTAACATTTCAAGCTCAAATACAATGATAGATTAGAATAATATCAAATGGAAGCTGTTCAGAGAAACCCGGATAGCAAAAGTACTGGACAGCCTATGCTGGAAACTTAGTGTTGTGGTTCCTGCACAGTTCAGCATTACCCTTCTCAGAGAGAGTCTTTAAAATCCATAGATCTGGGTACACATCTAAGTACCTATTTACAACAAGAATGCTTTGGCCTGTTGGCTCATCTGATTTAAGTTTCTGGTGGTTTCTTCCTTTGATCCATACTCTAATAATTCTTACTTTCTTACAAAGGGTAGTGCAAGACAGTCGTGAAATCACTCTTCTTTGTGTAATTCCTACAGTTTCAAGTTAAGCTTCAAGATCAGCCTCTACCGACAGCAATTGGAGAGTACAAAAACCACCCTCTTTATGCATTGAAGAGGCACCTCTTGAAATACCAGGCAATCTATCCTGAGTCGGCTGCTATCCTGGGCTACTGCAGGGGAGAGGCTGTCTACTCCAGGTGAGTGGTGTGCATGTTGTCATGTTTGACTCTGATCTTTTTAACAACTTTAAGAGATGATTTATATGAAGATCATGATGGCAGTAGTCTCAGGCCACACGCACAGACAGGGTGAGATATTAAGCTGCTCAAACAGCATTTGTGTATCACTTAGAGACAATTTTTTTAACCATTCCTAATGTGAGCAACAGTTTGGAAGTCTTTTATGGATAAGCTTCGAACATCTTATGGTTGTTTCCTTCTGGCCTTTGCAGAGACTGTGTACACACGCTGCATTCCAAGGACACTTGGCTGAAGCAAGCCCGAGTGGTGAGGATTGGAGAAGTGCCCTACAAGGTAAGAGGGTTTGACTTCCTCTTGTGCAGCACGTTTGCTCTCTGAAGTTCAGACTCGATTCTGTTTCGGTTTTAGCCTTGTCTCTGTCAGCAGGTGGAGATTTCTTGCTTGCACGGTCTGTGGTAGCTGCATTGTGGATTTGTCCATCTACTGTGCCTGTAGCTTCCTATATATTCCCTAAAGCCCGGCTATCTGTTTCCACCCCCCTCCCTGAGGGTATCTAGAACTGCACCCTTTTCTTCAGCCTTAAGGGCATCCTAGCATTTCATATGAACTGCAGGGTACGGCTCCTTGTTGCATATGGCTGCTGTGGGTTATCTTTTATAAGCAGTGGGTACATGTCTTCTCTCCCAGAGCTTTCTCCTTTGGTGTCCTAGGAAAAGCCTGCAATCACTGGCAGCTTGTGGTGGTGGTGGTGGTACAGGCTGGGTCATTATGTTTGCACAGATGGTGAAAGGATTTTCCAACCACGCGAGGAAGGCGCGCCTGGCAGAGCCTGCAAACCGCGACAGAGAGGACCTGGCGCTGTTCGGTCGCTGGCAGACAGAGGAGTATCAGCCGCCTATAGCAGTGGATGGAAAGGTAGCTAGCAGGGCAGAGAGCTGGTGTTAAAGGAAGTGGTTTGTATGGAGCTGTGGGCTTGTTTTTCTGGAAGTTGAGTGTTTCAGAGGTGAGATCAGTAACATCTGGATTCAGGATTAGGAGTTCAGAGGTAACTGCACCCGGGAGGAAACGCTCAAAACTTCAGAGGCCTTTCTTTCCTGAGTACCTGTAATGAGTGCTAGCAGTGCAGACTGGTAACTTTGTAAATTCGTTGATCTATTTTTCTTAGGCCATGTTTGATTTGCTAATTCTCTGCATTACAGCCTGAGTAACAGGGCCTGGGCAGAGAATGTAGCTAGGACATAAGCCATGCAGGTAAAATCCTGTGCCTTCTCAGTGAGTATTAATCAAATCCTGGGGTGGAATGTAGCCGGTCAGAAGGAAGGGGGAGACCCTGACTTGCAGCGGGGATTTTCACCTCTCTCCAGAGAAGAGTGTCACCATTTCTCTTTAATTTTGTGATAACAGGTTCCTCGGAACGAATATGGGAATGTCTACCTCTTCCTGCCATCCATGTTGCCCGTTGGCTGTGTGCAGCTGAGACTCCCAAATCTGAACAGATTGGCGCGGAAGTTGGACATTGACTGTGCTCAGGCCATCACTGGATTTGATTTCCATGGCGGCTACTCACACCCAGTGTACGTACAGCTGCTTTGTAGCTGGTGGCTCATGTCAATGTCCTGCAGAAGTTGTACACCCTGTGTTAAGGAGTACCTGTGATGAGTTGCATGCTTTGATCCCACGAGACGGACACTTCTGTCAGTATTCAGCAGCTTTTGGTTTGGCTGGGTCAGCAGGCATTTGCTCCCTTTCTTTTTTCTTCTAGTAGCTGACAGAGGATTGTGTTCTCCTTCCTAGTACCGATGGCTACGTTGTCTGTGAGGAGTATAAAGAGGTCCTCATTGCTGCCTGGGAGAATGAACAAGCAGAAATAGAAAAGAAGGAGAAGGAGGTGAGAATTATTTTTGCATCTTCCTTAGTGTTACATTAGTTAAGGAAATTTCATTTAAACTGTTGGCAGCCAGACAAGGGCAGACTGTGTAAGCAGCAGACAGAGCTCTCTGACTGTGAGCAACTAGTTGCGTCCCCCAAGTGCCCCATTTTGGGTGTGCTGCAGTGGGATGCAATACAAGTGGATATAGCTGAGATAGTGTATACTCTGGAATAATTTTCCATGGCTGCTGGGAAAAAAAATGAGGAATACACTTACGAGGTTGAAGTTCTGGAGGTGGTTTGGGTGTAATTTACACAGTCAGGGTGCACATTAGAAAGTGATGGCCATTTGTGTATTTAGCAGATAATTGGACACCGATGCATTGTATTCTTAGGAATCCTACTGGCCAGTGATCTTCTAATGTGACACCTTTCAGTTGGCTCAGCTTTTTTTGATGGCACTTTAAAATCTTAAGACTTTTGTTGTCTGTGGGCAGAAATACACTGAAACTTGGAGCAGTCAATTTTTCTCTTTCTAATAACAATCCCACACAGAAGCGTGAAAAGAGAGCTGTGGGGAATTGGAAGCTGCTGACAAAAGGACTTCTCATCAGAGAGAGACTGAAGCAACGCTACTCCATCAAGGTATTCTGCACTTCAATTAGCGATGCCTTTTTCAGGATTATATTTCTCTACCTAGAGACTTTTCCAGTCTTCCAGTGTGTTGTGTTTCCAGCTGTATAGAACTTCCTGGAAGTTCTGTAGAGCATAGTTGCTCAAAAATCTTTTTCTCCTATTGTTACCGTGTGACAAGCAACTAGTAAAAAAAACTACACTGGAAATTTGTTGTGGTCGTATCAATGAAAGTTTCATGATCATTTACCAGATTAGTGTTTCCCAAAGCATCCTTTTTTGGATATTATTTGATGTTTTGACAGACCACCTTCCTTAATTTATTCCTCCAAGCCAAGCAAGTGGCTAACAGGATGAGAGGGGGCTGCTTTTTGGTACGAAGTTACATGGTTTAGTTCTTAATCATTTCTCCATGGAGAAAGGTGAAAGGCAGCATATTGTATTCTTCCACAGCCAAAAATACTTTGCTTGTGTTGACAGAATGTTTGACATCCAAGAATCTAAACATGCTTTGGGTGAGAAGCCTAAACCAGAGCGGCCAATGTCACCAAGTGTCACTGTGATGGAACAGAAGACCTTGGAGTAGTTAGGAGGGATTTCTAGAGCAACTGCTCAGTTTTCACCCCTGTTTTTTTCCAGACCGAGCCGTCAGCACTTGAGACACAGAAAGGAGCCGGATTCTCTTCTGATGAGGAAGGAGGTCCGAGTTCAGAGGATGCAGTAAGGAATGTGGCCATGTCTTGGCCCCAGAACTGCCTGATGGAGAAAAGCAAAGAAGAGAAGATAACCAGAAAGAGCAAGCGAGAAAGGAAAGGAGAAGCAGCGCAGTTGTTCCCTTTTGAGAAACTGTGATCAGAACAAGTGTTTCTTGGTCATTTCTGGAAGCAAGAACAATAGTCACAACAAAAGTATCCTTTGCCAGTTAAGGACTTAGTCTTTCTGTGCACTTTGATTTCTGAGCTATCAGGGACCAACCTAGATCAGCATCAGGAATTTCTTTTGCTATCACAGGTAGTTGGGTTCATCCTTTAATCCTTCGATTTATGAGAAGCTGATGGGCAGTTGTACCTTCTGAAAAGATCACTGTGGTCTTGGGATTTTTTTGCTCTGTTTGGTACCACTCAGCACTATTAATTCTGTTTTCTGACACACTCCTTTCATTAGCACTCTCTTTCCCCATTTTTCCCCTGCTTGCCCAGAACTAAAGCATGCAGCTGCTGCTTAATGGCCTGTGGCAAGCTGGCCAAAGGAGTACTGATGCCCTCTTTGATTCATACCTCACCCAAACCCAGGGGTGAGGTGGAGTTCTGGTATTACTGTCTCGTCATCACAGAGAGGGAAATACTTCCCCTAAGGTGTAGAGAAACACGCAATCAAAATGTGGAAGAATCAGAAAACTTACTTTCTAAAGAACACCCGTCTTTTAGGAAAACTATTTTGACTTTTCAGCCTCCAGTCTTCCTTCACTTTCAGAAATCTTGTGCATTAGGAGGGAGAAGCCCTGTCCTCAACCCAAACTTTAGGTTAAACATGTGTTCCGAAGTAATTTGAATGTACACATATTTGTTTCAGTTTTGTTTTATTTAGACCAAATGGAGCAAAACCTGTAGAAGTGGCTGAGTGTCATTGTCAGAGACAAAATTCACCCAAACCAGAGCGCTCTTGTACACATTACCCAGGATTGAAGCCTTTAAACCCTGTTGAGAGAGGAATGTTGAATGTACACAAGCTTTTCCTGCAGTTTTGTAATAGAAACACTGGCCTGTCCCTCACAGTATCGTAATTACGGTGACGGTGTCTCGAGGGAAGTACAGTCTCATCAGTGGTGGTCACAGAGGAAAGACTGACACGTGAGAAAATGGCTTTAATTGTATTCACAAAAAGCCCTATTTTTGTACTGTATTTGTAGAACAAAATAAAGTATAGAGAAAGAGTGTGTTGTCCATTACACCTTTGTTCCAGCCAGCTTATTCTTCAGGACACAGCACTGTTTCCCAGGAAGGCCTCTCATGTTTCCAGAAGTCACAAGCAGGATACAGGGTCTCACAGGGCTGGCTGCTTGTCACTTGTTTTAATGTTAAGGGTCTTCCCTCCTGAAGTTTTGGTTTTCACTACCAAATTTTAAACAAAGACCAACCCAAGTTGGAGGCTCAGTATGACCACAATGTAAGCCTTCAAAAGTTCTAAATCTTGTACAAACCAGTAAAACTGCAGAGGGCCCAGTAGCTCCTGCTGTTAGTCATGGTGCCCACGCACAGGATACGCCCTGAGGGCTTCAGACATGAGGGCTCACCTCCAGCTCCTGCTGGCATCTGGTTTTTTTTCATCTGTTTAAAATGGGAGCTGTTTCAGCTGTGCCAAAGGGATTCCTGTGCCCTGATTCAGGACGTGGCATAGGTAAACAAAGTTACAAGTCTAGTGACACATCTGGTCTCATCTAGAACATCTTCAGCTGGCAGGGACCTGCTGCTCGGCTACGCAGGCAGCCAGCTCTCCTCACCTACACAAGCAAAGAGTCAATCTGCTTTGAGGGAGACCACAGCAGAGAGGGAAGCTGATGACTGATCAGTACATGGTACAAGGAAGTTGCTAACGTGGTCAGTAGTGGGGAGTAAAACTGTTTTTAGGGTTAGGGTAGGCTGGAATTGGCCCTTCAGTGCACAGACCAGGGAGCAGCTGTGCTGGCACTGGGAACTTGCTTCCCCAAATGGGAAAATATTGGAGGCTAAAGAAGACTCAACTGCACATTTATCTCAAACAGCAACAGGAAACTAGTTCATGTGGAAGCCACAAACTAACACTGTGTACCTGGACACAAAATACACAATACTTCCATGTAAAAAAAAAAAAAAAAAAGCCTACACATAAACCTTTGGAAAAGGGTCTTTTATTAAATATACAAAAGCTCAGCAATGCTGTAAAAATTGTATCCTCCAGGACAGTGATGCTGGTTAGTTCCCACATCGTTGGTAAAACAGCAGCCCCAGACCTGCTCTTCTCCCTAGCAGGGTGCAATTTGTAACTGATGGAGAATTTGGTGTGAGCACCAGCAGCAAGACTGCACAGCACCTTTAGTGCCTGCCAGCTGTGTGCATGACACCACCTGCACTTCCCAACTGAGCCAGGAGGCTGAACACCAGAAGAATGAGAAGAAATGCAGCTAACAAAGTAATTACTACTTCTCAAGCCATTTAACTCAAAACTACTTCAGTACCACTTGTAGCAAACATTTGCTTCTATTTATGTTCAAGTTCCTTTGGTATGGGGAGCAGAGTTCTCCTCATGGTCATAACGAGATTTCATAAATGAAGGCATTATTTTTGTACTTAATTGTGCATTCTTACAGGAAAAAAACCACACTGTAGTCTACAGGCTTAAAAACAGTACAAGACAGTTTCTAATCTCAAGTACTGGTTATGGCAGAAAAGTGTAAACATAAGCCACCTCAACACTACAAGGAGGAATTCCTTTAATATGATATAAACCTCAAGATTTAGGCTACTAAAGTTTATGGAATCTAATAGGGTAAAAATGCTGTCACTACTTAATTTCATGGAGTATGTCCACTGTCCTTACAAAGCAAAATTCAAGAAAGAAAGTATACACAGGAAAACAACCCCCGGGTATTTTAAAGAATATACATTCAATTGGAAAAGTTAATTTTGTTCCAAGGCAGCAGGTTTTGTTTGTAAAGGTTCATGGCCTCTGAGCGGCCCCTTAAATAAGTGCAATTTGAAGTTAAATTTTTGAAATAATTAATATGTCCATGCTACCACTGTGGATGCTTAACCAAGAACAACTCCAGATTTTAAAACACTGCAGGAAATAGATGTTTTCTAACATGTTGGCCCTACCTCAGAGCGCTGCTAACCTGGGTACTCTTAACTTCAAGTAACTTTGAAAATCCTCAGTCCAGAAAGCATTTATTTTACATAAGTATTGTGTGAAAATTGTCTTCCCTTTGAACACGCACACTTCCAAACGGATCAGCCAAAGAAGTGTCTGTGACTGTGCAGAGGAAGAGGCAGTGTTTGTCATCAGACAGGTGGACACACGTGGTTCCTGAGGCCATCTCATTACAGACCATGTGATAAAGGTGGCACCTTCTCCGTGAGACACAAGGTGCCCCACCATCAGCGGGAATCAGTAAGTGGGAAGAGGAACAAATCCGCTCATTCACCGACTCAATGCAGACACGCCGTGATTTCCCCAAAGTCCATGGCACTGTCTTCCCACCAACACCCTGTGGGCAGATTTTCCACAGATAACAAATGTGTCACAAGGAACGCACTCAAGCCCCTTCCCCAACTCTTGGTGCCCACTGCTCAACTGTGATAGGCCGTAAGCATGCTGCAGTAACCGGGACAGAAAGTTGAGAAGTTTCTAACCAGGATTCGGTGCAAAACCCCACCAGTCCCTCCTCACTGCTGCTTCTTTGGTGGAACACGAGATTTCGCCACCACGATTGGGACAACAGAGAGCAACGCGATCAGCAGGGCCCAGAGGGGGCGGTAGAAGAGCCAGCCGAGGGAGATAGTCAGGAGCGACAGCGAGCTGGCTACGCAGAAGGCGAATGCTTTTAATCCGATGTTAACCAGGTCTCTCACAACAGGAAACCAGTCCACTGCAAAAAGAGACACAGGATAAAGCAGTCGACAAGATGATAATTTAAAAGGAAGAGTCTTATCCATATGTTGGGTTTGCACACTAACTATTGCCATCAAATGACAGACTCAAATGATTCATTAAGAGCATGGGATAAGGCATTTCAGAGAACATCCCCAAGACAATAATCCAGCAACAGCTAAACAAAGGATGACAATGGTGTCCTCATCTCTTCAGAGAGGAAGTAACCCAAAATTAAGTCTGAAGTCTTGTCCAAGGCTAGAGAGGCAGAGTGGAATGACAGCCTTGAAGCTATGGAACCAGGCCACAACAAATGATACAAAATGCAGAAAAAATAATTTCTGGCAACAGTAAATTTTGCAGTAGCATCTATATGGGTAAATAAATGGGGGGGAAAGGGGGTGAAGAAAAACAAAAGAGAGTGCACCACTACAAAGCAAACGATAGCTTTGATGTCTGAAGTTAATACAAGTTGGAGGCACCATCCTGCTTTTCTCTGAGTCTTATTCCAATGTTTTCCTACCCAAAAAGGATAAACAAAATCCTTTTTTTTTCTTGTGTGTTCACAGAGGCATAGAATAACCAGACAGAGACATGTTACTATACAACTACTAATGAAGACCTGTGGGGGACCACTTGTGTGTGGGTATAAAAAGTAACTGGATTGCTGCACCATGAGTAGACTTGAAAGAACCATCCTAACGTGGGCTTCAGCTTCTGATCTTGGTAAGCCCTGGGCTGGGAACTTCCAAGACCAGCACTAGATGTTTGGTGGGGTTTTTTTGTTTATTTGTTTGTCTGGGGGGGTTGTTTTGGTTTTTTTTATGTTCACAAAGCAACCATGTGGTTCCGGGATCCCATTTACCTGCAGTTGCCTACAGTGACTTTCAGATCAAATCCAATGCGACTCCTCCTGACCTCCAAATTAATTAACAGTACATGTGAGCAAGAGCACCCCTCTCTAGGGATTATGATCCTGTTTCTAAATCGTTTTACTTTTTTGTAAAAAGCTTACCCAAAGTGTAAAAGATTCGGGTCATGAGGCTGATGCCTACAAACATTGCCAGCCAGCCTGCTGCACGGAGGGCCCAGGTCTTCATGGTGTTACTCTCATGCTCTTTCTGAAACACTTCCTGAAAAGAAACACCAATATATGCAGCCTGTTTCTCTGTTTCTTTTCATAGCCTCTTGATAAGAATGAATCAGACCTGACAGCATTTTAAGAGTACAAATTCTCCTGTAGAAGAGATTTTGCAGCTCATTCTGCAGCATCTCTCTGCACTGTGTTGCTGTGCAGCACAACAGATTTCAAAGTGCAGCACAAGGGAAACCAGCATTTTTCTAAATGAAGACAGCTAAACAAGCACCATTCACCATGCTGGAACCACAGGCAGAAACCAGGTTTTGCTGTAAATGGTTACATTCAACATTACTGTGGAAAATAAGATGCTAGCAAGTAAATGTAATAAAGAAGAATGATCTGACTTCACTATGCTTGGAGGAAGAGAGAAAAGGCAACAGCATCCACTGATGGCTGGAAGAAAGGTTTATGAAGGAACACTGGCAGTATGCAGGAAGGTAACAGGTATGTGTATATCACATCAGGCAAAGCAAAGCTATTTGCAAGAATTCTGAATAAGATCTTCTCAAAATGGGTTGTGTGCACCTCTGACTATAAAAACTTTCAGGAGGATGGCTAAGACATACTAAGGCACTTAGTGGGACAAGATGCCTATGACTGATGGACTACTTGTACACAAGTAGTCTATAAATTATTAATTTGGGGTGAGTTAGCTTCCAGTGAACTAAAGTTCTGTCTAATGAAGATTCAGAGCTCACAGCAATTCTACCACTACTCTCTTTCAACTCAAAACAAAGGCCTTTTTAACTGCGTTTGGGAGCTCCTGTAAATTCCTTGACATCTGGGTTTTTGCAGCAGGGCATATAACAATCATTAATGGAAACAAACCTACTAAAAGGAGCAAATGAATCACTAAATTGCTGGAGCATGCAGAATTTATTGGAGCATAATGTTCTGCCTGAAGGTTCTTTCTCAGCCAGAATAGCAATAAACATTTCAAACAAGCCTAAACTCCTGTTATTAGAAGCTGGAGAGGGAACAGCTCCTACGGTTTGTTTAATTAAAACCTGATTTTTACTGGTTTTACATATGACCTTTTCAAAAGCACATGCTTGCATGTGTAAGTGGGAAACTACCGAAGAGCAAATAAAAGGAAAATGAGAAGGCACAGAAACAACCTTTAAAGCAAAGGATGTTTAGCAGCAACACAAGGAGATTTTAGAAAAAAAGAAGACAGTGCCTTAGCCACAGTTCCTTTTTAAAATAAAACATCAGGAATAGCTACAGCCAAATTATGCACAGCTTGCAGGTGAAACACAGCATTATGCTGCAACACAAAGAACGTGCAGAAACCCAGAGGGCAAACACAGGCTAAAACATGTTGTCTAGAGAAAGGAGAGAGAAAAGCCAATGTTTCCAGCCAGCATCTACTCCTCTTGAGCAGGTCTGAAGAAGAATGAGAGCTTACTCCCCTGCTGCTTCTGCACTACCATCTCCAGTATTAATGCTTCACTAGTACAGTGTGGTATCTCACCTCCACAGAGAGATCCCCGGGGTACAGAATCTGCAGGACTTCTCCAGACTTGGTATGATATGCAACCAGTTGATTGCCTCGCTGGCGAGCAACCACAGTCACCTTGGAATAAAGAGAAAAATATTTTACTGAGTTAGGAACAGAGGTACTGACTTGGAACAGAGTTTGCAAAATACAGAAACAGATGAAGACTCACCTTATCAGCAGAGCCCAAATGGGGGTCATCTCCACTCAGACCTGCATAGAAGAATGAGACACGAAGGTCTCCTACCTACAAAGAAAAGAATATTGGAAGTTCAGAATGATCTCTTTACAAAGGAGAATCACAGGAAGGACAACTCTGCATGGAAACAACATTCCTTATGTATCAACACTTTTCCTGAATGTTTGTGTCAAGCCAGAGGATACCCAGAATGATCTCCAAGCTGTACTTTTTCCAGGCCTAGCTGATAGCCACAACAGAACAGCCCAAATCCTGTTTTGCAATACCCATTCTGATTTAGCTGCAGGGTCACTTTAACACCAATGAGATCCTATATAGCACAGCCCAAATGCTGTTTTGCAATACTCATTCTGATTTAGCTGCAGGGTCACTTTAACACCAATGAGATCCTATATTCACCCCTTATCATTTCATCTTTTGGCAGAGGAGGGCAGGCAGCAAACTGACAATTACTTCATTATACTCTGTTCAGTACAAGGCAGAAGTAGAACCCACCTCCACCCACCAGCCCATGTCTTTCCATTTAAAAGTATGACAGACTCAAGAAAACCGAAGGCAAAGAAGCAGAACCAGAAGCTTCCTGCAAGAGAAGCACTCATTCTTAAGGACTGTACTAAGCATGTCATCCTACATAATGGTCTGGACTCCAATTTCTACATTATTTAAATAGAAGAGGGACATGCTTCAACTTTCTTTTTCCCATAATAGTAATCACTGCTCTGGTTTATGTTTCTCATCTTACTTCTGGACGTCTGGGGTTCTCACTGTGGTAAAAGTAATCTCCTCCTCGGGTAACATCAGCATGTGGATCCTCAAGGTTTGACAAGCTCAACTGCTTGAAGTCATCGATTTTATCCACAAGACCTAAGCAGAATAAAGAAACAAGCTCAGGACCTGTGTCTAACTTGGAACAGCTAATTTGCTGGCTGGCTTCCTGATCTTCATTTGAAATGACTGCCATTGTGGAAAGAACCAAAGTCCACTGCTGATGCAACAGCAGACACAGCGTCAGTACAAAGCAATCCTTACCCTTGGAAAGAACAAAGCTGCCAACCTGGACATTAGGAGAAACGGCAGTGAAGGACTCCACAGCCATGGCACTGAGGAAGAGAGACAGTCTCTGATTAGTTCCAGAATCATGATCAAACTCTTGATTTGCAGTATGTATATTTGCAGCACATAAAGGGTACTAAGCCAAACATGAGAAATTCCAAGAGCTAAATGGCTGTCACAATGCAAAAACAAATCCATCGAGAAACTGTGTCCAGACTTCACAGTGTTGGAAACATTAAAACAAGTGAATACAACTGTCTCATCCCCTGGCCTGACCTTCCATTCACACTATAGGATTTCACTATTTTTTTCTGTACTGAACTGGGCTGAAATGGAGTTTCTTACTCTCAACTGGAGAGTTGTATTTACTGGAGAACGCTTGGAGAATTGCCCATGCATGCATGGGGAAGCGAGACAAAGAAGGGGTTTCATCTGTGCATCCTTTGTCCATTATCTCTCAGCTATACAGGTCTGCTAGTTGGGACCTGTATCAAAACCACACAGATCTTTGGTTTCTCCCCTGAAGTAGTACTTCCAAACAAACAACTGTGTATTTGCAAGAGCCCACAGAACCAAGCCAAAGTACTAGAGATTTTGCAAAGTTAAAAATGTTGTTGAAATCCTCGTCTTATCATCTCTCCAGATGTATTTTTCATTCACACATCATGTTTATTGCCAGATGTCATCCTGCATCCTAAGGAGCCAAGCAGGTTCTGTGGAATGACCAGCAAGCTAAAACTTAGCATTAAAAATGGCACACTGTAATGTAGCTAAAATGCTGCAGGTGAGGTATATGAAACAAATTATATTTGGGTGATTGCCACAAATAGGCCTGTGAGCTCATGCATGCTAGCTTAAAAAAAAACAAGTGGCATTACAAGCTCTTGGGATGCTGCTATTCTAATCTTGCAATAGAGGAAAGAATTACTAATAGACTGAACTAACAGACAGTAACAGAAAGGAACCCATTCAAGTTCTCCTATGTAGAGACCACATGGTCCAGAAGTAATATAATAGCCTGACTTCTAGCCATTACTAATGGAGAGCTTAATTCTGGTTCCACCACGCAGTTCTGCACTGCTCTCTAATATCTCTATGCATTAGTTCTCACAACTACCAAAAAAATCAACAGTTTCCATCTACTTTGTTGTGTCACAAAGATTAGGCATTGAGCCTTCACCTTTGATCAGACACAGAATCTAGAGGGACTGGGCTAGATGGCACATTACCTAGGGTTTTTGTGTCCAATTTCTCGATCAAAGTTTCTGCTGTTCACAACTTCTGATTTCCATTCGGTATCTAAAGAAAACATTATGAGGATTGAGGAGAAAGCAGGAAAAATTGCCCCAGATCTTAGTTCCTGAAGACACCTTTCAATCAAAAAAATCAGTTTTAAGTTACACTTGGAGTAACAGTGTTTACATCAAAGTATGTATGTGATAGTCTCTACTGATACTTAAATCCATGCTGCAGGGTCCCGTGCTTCACTGGGATTATTTTTATGATCACACCCAGAAACTACTGTACACCCACGTGCTTCCATCAGATAAACGAGGCACAGAGACCAATCTCCAGATACACAATGACTCAGGGTATTTTTCTGCCACTGGCTAGTTCAGAATAATCCTCTAGTTCTGCTACTGCCAAAAAAGCATTTGGCAAAAGTCACAGCACGCATCAGAAAGCACTGATGGTTTTCACTGCCTGGTATCAACATCTAAACAAACTCACAAAAGGCTGTCTTACAGGCTGGAGCTACATTGTTCTTCCCTGTCTATTATCTTCTGCTCAAGGCCAACATATGACCATGTACTCTACTTCTAAAGCGTAATCTTGGGCATGACTTAGAGCACACTCCCACCTCAGCCCATCTCCTGTCACTGAGGACCTTATGGGTTCTATCTCGGGATGCTGCCTGAACCTCTAGGAATGCCAAGACAAGACTTTCTGTAGTCACTGCTTGCCAGCAGCACACCTCCTTTCACCTCAGCTACTTCAAGAAAGGGAGGTCCTGCAACTTGTTTAGGAAACAGAATTTTTGCTTATTTCTTCCCATTCCTTATCTTTCTTCCCCAAGAAGGAAATACAGAGTTTCCAACCAATATCAAAATACACACAGGTAAAAGCCCAAAGTCACATTCATAAAAGAAAAGGGACATTCTGCTGGTCAACTTACTGTATGAATACTTTGTCTCCTTCTTAATCTCACCATTCTCTTCATATTCCCTGCAGAGAGAAGGGGTGTGATGAGAATCAGAACAGTGTACACACACCCCTGCTCAGGGCAGAACATGCTTTACAAAAAATGCAGACAGCTCGTTGGCAACACAAACTTATCTTTAGAAGTAAACTAACTCCTCTCTGAACTACTTAGTCTGAAGTCATAGATATATTTTACTAGGAGAAAACTACACACAAATGCTAAGCAGCCACAGCCCTTCTATTCCCATGCTGCCAACAAGGAGGTGTTGACTAGATCCATGTGGAATAATCGAGACAAGCTGACCTAAATCAATGAGTCTTTTGGAGATGCTGTACTATAATCATGTTAAAAATGAAATGTTGTTTTTCCACACCTTCACAACCTCTAACAAAATTGTTTTTATATGACACAAAAGACATTTGGAATGTAAGTTCTGTAGAGTCAGACCTGCATGATGGCTAGTAACTTTTATAATCCTGCCAGGGGAATTATTATAACACAAATATTTTTATTTTCACTTGCAACTGTTAGCAGAGTAGCTAATGTCTCATTACAGTTATGTAAATCCCCTTGAAAAGGTACCTACACCGCAGTACTGCCCATTGTTAATTAACTGGAGTGTCTCTCAAGCAACTGAAATTTTCAGTTTACTTTCACAGCTATAGATTAATGTTGGCTTTTTATTATTAAGGATGAGCAGCAGAATACTCTAACAATATCTTGATTTAATTAAGTACTTCAATTTGGACACATATGAAGTACCAAAGAAAATAAGAGACTTCCTTCACAGTCACATGCCAGGAAATCTCAAGTGTCCACAAGTCTGAGAAAAGAATCTCATTTCTAAATTCAATTGGATATAATAGGGGTTTTTTAACTGCTTTGAGATATTCCAGTGCATCTTAGGTTGAGGGTTTCAAGCAGTTATCCTTTTTGAGTATAAGGAAAAAAATTGGCTTGAGGGTCCATGACCATGTTCTGTTCCAGCAGGAAAGGCCTAGCAGATGCATAGAAAAAAAGGATTACAAAGTTTTATTTAAAAAAATTCAGCACCAAGAATTTTAAGACAATGGTTTTGATTCTCTTAATCAATTAGCAGGCAGGGAGTACTCTGGGGGTGAAGTTACAGAAATCCTGATGGGCAGAAAGTACATCAATATATAAAAGAAGTTTTAGGAACATTAGAAAGGATAGAAATCAACTGAGTATTTGGGAAAAACATAAGTGGGGTGTTTTTTTCTATTACTTTTCATAAATCAGTGAAGACCTTTGAATTCTGTTGACAACAAATAGGACAGAAAACAGGATCTGAGGCGGCCCAGCATCAGACAGCAATAATGAAAACAACACACCACAGCTGCAGCACAGAGGCCAAGAAACCCCACATGAACCTATACAGAATCAGGAAGTGAAAATATTTGATAAAAGGCCTTGGATGCTATGCAAATTTTATCAAATGCAAATTCTGCAGCATTGACCATCTGCAAAACCTGACATCTCCCTGTAAATTCAAGTGCTAAAAAAACCCCAAGAGCTCTATAATTCTCCTGCTGTAAAGACTTGTTGGAATTTTTCCTTTGGGAGTGGGGGAGAGAAAAAAAGAATGCAATGGGATTCTGTTAATACAACAACTCTTAAAGGTATCTTTTACTTACGTTGAATCTTCATATTCTACCCATTGGTACATTTCCACGTTACGCTTAAGTTTGACAGCCTGGATAGAGAGTCCATAGCTGGGATCAAACAAAGGCTATTTCAAAATGAAAGAAAATACAAGTCAGTATAAATGCTGTACCTCACAAACTCAAACCACCAAACTTTTACTATCCAACCCATTTACATACCTCAGCTTGCATAGCACTACATCACACACAGCTGAATACAGAATAAATGTTAGGAAAGTCAAAAAGGACCGTCGCTTTATATCACTCATAACTCTGACCTCAAGACTCATAATCAAAAAAGACTGCCATAGTGAAGAATAAAATTGGCAATGCTGGCTAATAATATGCATGCTTAAGTGTTCAAACCAGGGGGATCTTTTATTTTGTTGAAAACTACTGTGCTGTTTTACCTTCCACAATGCAGGCTGACCACAGAAAACATCATTGCTACTGAATCATAGAATCATAGAATGGCATGGGTTGGAAGGGACCCCAAGGATCATAGAGCTCCAACCCCCCTGCCACAGGCAGGGCCACCAACCTCAGGCCTGGAGCTACACAAGGTTGCCCAAGGCCCCATCCAACCTGGCCTTGAACACTTCCAGGGATGGGGCATCCACTACTTCTCTGGGCAGCCTGTTCCAGCACCTCACCACTCTTTCTGTAAAAAACTTCCCCCTAATATCTAATCTAAACCTTCCTTCCTTTAGTTTTAATCCATTCCCCTTGTCCTGCCATTATCTGCCCTTTTAACAAGCTGAATCCCCTCCTGCTTATAAGCTCCCTTCAGGGACTGGCAGGCTGCAATGAGGTCCCCCTGCAGCCTTCTCTTCTCCAGGCTGAACCAGCCCAGCTCCCTCAGCCTCTCTTTGTAGGGCAGGTGCTCC
>VZTU01016273.1:46403-115214 GCA_013400835.1 Zapornia atra
CTCCTCACGGTGGGTGGGAAGCTGCGGCGGGGCTATTGGCCATGAGGCGGGAGAGGGCGCTTAGGGCCTCCGCCGCCCTGTGGGCCGGCCTGCGCTGCGGTGACCGCCGCCGGCGATGGCTCGTGGGTGCCGGCTCCCGGCTGGCTCCGGCAGCGCCCTGGAGCGAGGCGCTGCGAGGGACGCGCGTTCCGGCGGCAGGTGGGAAGTGCCGGTGTGCGTCTGGCGGCTGAAACATCCCCGCTGAATGGCCAGAGTTGGGCGTGTGCGCACCTCGCGGCCGTTCCTTCGGCTCGCCAGGCTCCGCTGCGGCGTGCCGGCACCTCCCCGCCCCGCCGCCGAACGGTCTCCTCCGATTCCGAGCAGCTTCGCTCAGGTGGCCGGGAGACAGGTGGGCAGCGTGCGAGCTTTATGTTTCTGTCCCTGCATAAGGCGCTGTGTTGTGCGGGTTGTGGTGTTAGCAGGCATGGCCACTCCGTATCCCAGAGGATGTATTCCTCCCTTCCCCGTTAAGTACTGGGCAGAGACACAACCTAAAGTTTCAAACTGGGGAAAAAAGCCGTTCTGTAGTTCTTAATGCCACTTCATGTGCCACTTCATAAACTCTGGCACACAGAATGTCGCTTGTAAACTGGTGAGGTGTGGAGCTCTTTGTGGTATGCCTTTAACTTATTTGACATCTTGAAGCTTTGCAAGACCTGCAGGTTGTGACATGGCATCTTAGCACATCGCAGTGGCAGGGTTAGAGTTCCTACGTTTCTAGGAACGTAGGGGAAGCAGGACGGAGGCAGCAGTTACTCTGCAGCTGTAATATAACAAGCCTAGCTGCAGGCCTGGGAACGGGGCCCTGGACCAAGGAGAGATAAGGTAAAACCTTAAACAAGGAGAGAACCGGATGGGAAAGCAGATAGAACAACATTCCTACAAGAGCGTGATCATCGCGTGTTAACCCTCGGTCGGCCAATAATCCTGTAAAGGGAGCCCGTGCACTGCACCATGTAGCCAGTGAGTGACCTGGCTAGTTTTGGGGCAAACGGGGTGTAAGGTATAAGAGTGCACGGCTGCAGGAATAAAGGGGCTATGCTGATAGCCCCATATGGACTCCGTCATTTGTTCCGGCGTCCTCCCCACCTTGCGGACTGTCTGCAACACCTCGGCAGCCCACCCTGGGGACCCCGGGTGTCATCCTGGCGGCCTCCCGCGGACCCCCTGCAGCGTTCCCCCTGCAACATTGCATAAAAGAAACGGCCGGGTGTTGTGCATTGTAAAGTTAGCTGGAGCACAACGCAGAGCTGACAGAAAACTTTCCCCCTTATAAAGGGTTTAACTGTGTGTTTCTCATGTGCGGCTGTGTGTTGCTTGCAGGGTAGAGGGAGTTGCTAAAACATCTGCTAGTTGAGGTCACATGGAGGGGCAAGAAGATACTAATTTCTAATATGCTGAGTCACTTTAGTGGCCTTTGTGAATTTGGAGAATGAAGGGATGTTTTTGAGGAACTTACCCATTTTTTCCCCTGGATCAACAGAGTTTTGTGTTCTGATCAGTCAGCCGGTTTGGTTTTTTTTCTGCCTGTGTCTGCTTCAGTGTTTCTTACAGTTTTAAGAGTCCTGAGAAAACTCTACTCATGTTTCCAGGCAAGCCTTCTTCCACCTCTATATAACTTCTCTTAAATCAGGGGTAGAAAGGACACTGTTCTTCTTCTGCCCTTGGTAACACAACACCTTTTCAATATAGTTGGTTCTACACTGTTAAGAAGCTCTTCATTATTTAATTCAGATAATTACTGTAAACTATTACACCAGTCTTAAATAGAGAGTATTCTTACTAATAATAATTATCCTACTGAACTCTTTCCTGTAGTTCAGTTTAGTTTTTCTTTCATGGTTCCTTTTTTTTGTCTAATTCATCTGTGTGAGTGCTGGTAACAGTAGTTTGAGCCTGTTTTAAACCAGCTTTTTAACTTCACAGTTCAGTGTTCTGCAACAGTATGTTGCTGTGAAAATTGTAACTTTAGAAGAATAGAATTTCACTTGTGTGTGTGTGTTCCTCTGGAGCAACAACTGTTCTAATTGAAGGTGATTAAGAAGTTCAACAGAATGCATTCGCTATTAACATGTTTAGTGTCTCATTATCTTGTGGTGTTCAGCAGCTTTGTAACTGACTCCTGTCTCAGCTTTCTCTGAAATTTTGCTTGTTGTTTCCTATATGGTAGGAAAAGACAGAATTATATTTGCCACCAAGGAGGACCACGAGACACCAAGCAGTGCTGAGCTGGTTGCAGATGACCCAGATGATCCTTATGAAGAACAAGGTTAGTAATAGGTGGAAGTAATAGGGGGATGTGTGTGATGGGTGGATGCATCATGCACATCACATTCTATCAATCTTTAAAAAACCCAACAAACAAACAAAAACCAACAACAACAAAACCATTGTATGAAGTAGGAACAAATTAGTAATTAATTTTAAAAGACTATGGGCAGATGGTTATTTAGTAGATAAACAGGACGTCACAAATAATGTGTTTTCCTTTTGATGGGGCTTTTGTATGCTTTTAATGATCTTTCAAAGTGGCCTGTTCCAATATGTTACTTGATGGCTTAGTTTCAGTTAGTAGCCAGAGGTATGCATGAAAAACCTTTCTTTCCTTTTATTAAAAAAAAACCCTTAACCAGTGAAAATTGTAGTTGTTTCTTCACTGTTTTCAATGGCAAAGTGCAGTTTTTAGAGAAGCTGAAGTGAGTTACATACCACTGTCACTGGTGTGAGTTGCTTACCTTCCTGTATAGCAGAAGTTGCCTAATTTGGCAGTCTCAGAATATCTGATCTAATACAAATTCTACCTTGCTAATCCTGTACTACACTAGTAGCAATATAATCAATAACTAGTAGTAATATCTTCCAGTGGCACATGACAGGTGTCATGGTTTTGCCCCAGTTGGCAGCTCAGCACCACAAAGCTGGTTGCTCATTCCCTCCCCCTTGGTGGGATGGGGGAAAGAATCACAAGAGTGAAAATGAGAAAACATCATGAGTTGAGGTAAAAGTAAGGCAAAACCCACGTGTGCAAGCAAAGCAACCCAAGGAATTAATTCACCACTTCCCCCAGCTTTCTGTGCTGAGCATGATGTCATATGGTATGGAATACCCCTTTGGTCATTAGGGTCAGCTGTCCCAGTTGTGTCCCTTCCCAGTTCCTTGTGCACCCCCAGACTACTTGCTGGTGGGGGTGGTGTGAGGAGCAGAACAGCCCTTAGCTCTCTGTAAGCACTGCTCAGCAGTAATGAAAACACCCCTGTGTTACCAGCACTGTTTTCACCATAAATCCAAACCACAGCCCCATACTATTTCAGCCAAAACCAGAACACAGGTCAACTCATATTACTTGGTTTTCAGCTGTAGCAATCTTGTCTTGAAAAGGGGTAATTTAAACTTTTCAGTGAAGATTACAGTTCTTCCATGAGGTAGATCTAACCTGCAAACAGAAATTTAAGAGCGCAGAATACTTCTGAGACCAAGACTTCTGATAATTGCACAGAGCATATTTTAAGTTGTTCCTAATGAGTAAATGAAATAATCTTGTCATAATGATCAAATACATGCTGCCTTAGGTTAGTGAAGGGTCATCGACCTCTGGGCATTTGGGTTTCTTTCCTGATTGCCTTTATGCTTACAGGCCTTTTAGCCTCTTCTTTTTGTGTGAAGTGATCTCATTGCTTTAAGTTCAGCTGAGACTGAAGTAAATTCTTCACCTTTTAAAAAAAATATATTAGAAAGTGAAGGTTATGCAAGTGGCTCAGTGGCCTTTAGAGGGCAGCATTTGAGCACAGTTTAGCAGCTGCAGCGGACACAGGGTGGCTTTGTTACTGGTAGGGTCTGCAGGTTAATTGGAACTGTATCATCCTCTGTCACTGAAAGAACTTTTTCCATACATAGATTTGTGTTGAAATGACTTTGCCTTTACTTGCATATCTTGGCTTCATTATGACTGGATGTAATCAGTTCAGTTCAGGCTGCATTTGACAGTAGTTTGAATTCAATTTTAATTAAAAATAGTAATCCCATCTATCACAGGCTTCCAGTTTAGGGAGTGTGATGAATGTAATCTGTTTTCCTGTTAATTGTGCTCTAAGCTAGCTGATGCACTACCTCATTGAAGCATGTATTCTGCCACACTGACCAGTGTGGAAATGTTTGCCTTTTTCATCTGCATTTTGTTTGGTTTTTTTAAAAGCTTGGTTTCTCTGCATAAAAGATGTGAAACTGATACTATTTCAGTGATCAAATAGGTGCAAATCCATTCTCTTATGTGATATACAAGAATGTATTGTTACTAGATAGCTTATATTGCTAAAATTTGCAGGCTTACAAGGCAATTATGGTTCTAAAAGGAACAACTTTAAGTTTATTCTTAAAATTGTAATATTTTTGAAGTATTAGAAAAGTGACTGTTTAAAATGACTGGTTGCTATTAGTGAAGAGGAATGTAGGACTTCCAACTAGTTTACAAAGCAAGTCATACTTCTTCTACACTGAATGATCAACATCTTTCTGCTTTATCATAGAATCATAGAATGGTCTGGGTTGGAAGGGACCCCAAGGATCATAGAGCTCCATCCCCCCTGCCACAGGCAGAGCCACCAACCTCAGGCCTGGATCTACACAAGGTTGCCCAGGGCCCCATCCAACCTGGCCTTGAACACTTCCAGGGACGGGGCATTCACTACTTCTCTTATGTCATCCTTGGCAATAAGGAATCTGACACCAGCCATCCATTTCCCTGTCTCCAAGTTCTGCTTTTCCTCTAGGTATCTAAAGATGCCATGATGAACTGGACTAGGTATTCCCTCTTCTCAGTACAGTCGTTTTTATTCTCCCTTGTGCCCAGTGAAAGATCAGACAGTTCAGAGAGAGAAACACACTGGCCAGGGGGCAAAAGGTGTTTAGCACCCTTGAAGGTACAGAACTAATGCCATTGCTAGTACTTCAGTTTAGACCTTCAACCTAGCAGCTTTCACTGAAGGGAATCAATCTTTGGAAGGAGCACTTAACTTTTCTTCTCTCTTGTTTGTTCAGGATTGATATTGCCCAATGGAGATATCAATTGGAATTGCCCGTGTCTGGGTGGAATGGCTAGTGGTCCCTGTGGGGAACAGTTCAAGTCAGCCTTTTCTTGTTTCCACTATAGCACAGAAGAAATAAAGGGATCAGACTGTGTGGACCAATTCCGTGCCATGCAGGAATGCATGCAAAAATACCCAGATCTTTACCCTCAAGAGGATGAAAATGAAGAAAAGGAAAAGTTAAGCCAAGATTTGGAAGCTACTCCCAAAGAAGCTCCTGCTGCCAAAGAGGAGAAGCTGTCTAGCTAATGAAGATGCCAGGAGGCTGTTGTCTCCGTGTCTCATTTTCAGAGGCGTGGACTTTTGCCCTATGTCTGTCTTTGGAGTCTTCAAGAAAAGTTTTCCCCTTGTTCTGTGCACTGTACCATAGTAAATAATTTATTGCTGAAGGAGAAAGCCCGGTGCTGCAGCCTTGCAAATACAGCAAAAAGAATGAGGATGTGTTGTGTAACCTGCAAGCAGAGTTAACACTTCAGCAGCTATTTCTTACCCTCAAGTTTTTGAGTTTTGACTTGAATAATGTCTTTATATTTAGCTTTCAACTAAAATTCCACTAGCACACCAGGTCTGCCTTCATTTCACTATGTTCTGATCAACAGCTGCTCTCTTAATGTATTCTGTTCTATTAATAGAAATTACCTTAAATGATTGCTTTTCCTCAAAGATTGTTTTTTTTCCAGTGTGATATGGGACACTGAAATTGGCCTAAATCTAGAATCTATAAAATAATTTGAATGGTTTTATTAGATTATGTTTGTGTTTTGCTACCAGCATCAGGTAACTGTTGAAATGTATATCTTCATTTACTTACTGTGATGGCTTTTGCATTTTTAAAAACAGTATGTTGTGAAAGCACTGATAAAGATTAATTGGAAGAATGTTGTTCACTGGCTTTATTTTGTTCTGCAACCACAGTTTTTGTGATCCTTTAGTGCCTGTTCCTTTGGTGTATAGACAGGCTCTTGTAAAAAACTTTGAGAATCCAATGAAAATGTTACCTAGTGTAATGATCTCAAAACAGATACTGTGACTGAAGTGCATATTAAAAAGCAAATACTTTTTACCTTCATTGAAAGCTCCTGTTTCTGTGTGGTTTTTTGGATTTGAAATACTATTCTGCACTGTAAGCAGACTTTGAATTTATGGGCTGTGAAGATCAGTTGCTCCAACTTGTCAGCTTTTTATTCTTGTTCCATTTTTTTCCTCAGACCTGGGCAGGGAGACATGAAAAGCATTTTAAGGAGAGATGGTAGTCTGTGGATCATGAACCAGCACTACAGAGGGCCTGAATAGCTATTAAAATATTTGAAAATTGCATTGTTTTTCTTTCCTAGGAAAAAGTAGGCTGTGAGAATTGTATTAGAGAATGAATGATACCTGTGGCTTCAGTAACTGTTTATTGCAGGATTGTTTGGGTTTGTTGGTTTTTTCTTCTCTCCTTATGCATTGGTTAACTTGAAGCATCAAAAGTTGTAGTGGCAGTAGTGCAGGCTACCAAGTTAAACCCTTGCCTATCTCTGGGCAGCAGTCCTGAGTGCTCAGCTGCACTGCTTCCATATAATGCTTTAGCATCTTCTTGTTAAAATTATTTCATTGCTGGTGATGATGCTCCTGAAGGTTTGAGGGGAATTTCTATTAAGCTTTACAGTGTGTTTGAGCTGTTCATATTTCAGTGCAGCTGTTTGAGCCCCAAAAAAATTGTTGGCAGTTAAGTGGCTGACAACAACTGCTCAGTTCTGAGGGCATGGGTAGCAGCTACTCTTTAGCCTGGGTTTGCTTTTAAGAGAAACTGTGACAGAGCTGCTCAGTGTGACTCTTTCAGACATAGTAAGACAAATGCCAAGTTAACCTGAGTAAATGGGCACAAAAGCAGCAGTGATAAACCTTGGCTCGTAGGCAATTGGACCATGAAAATGAAATCTCTGGCAATCAGATAAACACTGGGCACCAAATTTAAAAAAAAAAAAACAAAACCCAAAAAAAACCCCATGTGCTGAAGCTTTTGGTTGTTCAAATGGAAATCACATGCATTATTTGTGAAGAAGCAAGAGCTGTTTGTGAAGGGGTGCTCTGTTCTAAGAAGGGTTTGCTTTTGTTCCTTCTTTTCTGCTGTACTTTCCCACGTTGCCTCAATGCTCCACCTTGGTTTGGATTTATCCTCTGTAACAGCATTTAGAGCATCTGTGTACAGAACACAAAATGCAAGAATCCTGGTCCTGCAGTAGCCTGGGGCCTCAACCTACTACTGACAGAACTTGGAGCATATCATCTAATGTATTTGGAGGTGTTTAGGATGGAGTTGCTTGTTTCAGACAGACTCTGCTGTGGCTTGGTAACCTGTTGTGCTAGATCCAGTACAGTATGGAGTAAGCACAAGAGTTACATTGAAAACCACTATATAATGTGAGGTGCTTTGAGAAAGGAAGCTGTAGTTCTAATCCTTTGTGGAAATTATCACTTTCTTTTCCTCCTAGCCTTGTCAAATTAGAAACCAGCAAGACTGCCATCACTTCACTGCATTGACATTCTGGGTAATCCCTTAAAAGTGGAAGTGATGTAACTTGGACTAAAAAAAAATAAAAATCAAGTCTCATTCTTCTCACCTACTCCTCCCTCCCCACCTCCCTGCTTCTATGACTGCTGTGAGTGCCAGCCTGTTCTATTTTTGACTCTTTTTCCCACCATTACAAACCTAAAATAGATTTGCATGAGAAGCAATTAGGGACTGTGTGTTTGAGACAAGTCCTGTTTCCTGTTTCAGTTCTTGAAGTACACCCCCTGGAGTGGAATTTGTATTTTGCTGTGTTAAGTGAAGTGCAGTCAGGCTTCTTTCTGGATTTGAAGTTTGTGACAAGCATGTAGTTGAGTGAAAGATGAGGCATTTGAAGGTGGGTCAATAGTAAATGTGTATTGCCACTTCCTTGAAGGTAGAGAGAAGATAGTCAGTGTGGATGCTGCAGCTGAGTTTGATGATGCAATTTTAGAGTCAAATTGTCTTTCTTGACCATTATATATCCCTTGAAAGTATTATAGGACTTTCATCGAGATTTCTTTTCCATATCTAGTGGTAGACTTGTTTGTAACTTTAGATGAACAGCAAAAAATACATTGTCTGGAATGTCTTCTTTTGCCATATAAACTGCAGTTTTCTAACTCCTTGCTTCTGTTACGTTTTCCCAGCATTGCTTTGCAATACATGATTTCCCTCTTATAGTTGCATGCTCTCATTTTCAATCTAAAATCAGTCAGTGGTTATTTTAGTACATAATAAAGATGATAAAACGATCCCTAGCAATATATGGCAAGCTTGTGAAATAAACAGATGATAAGAAGTTGCATTTTTATTGTGTGGATGCAAAACTTAGAGCTGGATGTTGCTGTCATGTGCCAATGTGTTTCTTATTTTCTGGATAAATCATGCCTTGGTTCTCTATCTATCATGAGTGAGCTGATTCTTTGAGGGGGGGGGTGGGGGGAGTAGTAGATCTAAATGTTTTTGAGGAATTGCTTGCAGGGAGTCACTCTGTAATCATAGAATGGTCTGGGTTGGAAGGGACCCCAAGTAATGAGTTCATGCCTGGTGTATTAGGTGCTTTTGTGTGTCAAGTCAAAAGTAGTCATTGGTGGGGAGAATTCTGTGCCTTTTAGTTGATCTCTGTCATAAAAACTGAGGTGCTGTTTATTACAGTTTAGCCAAAAGGTACTGTTAATGAGGCATAAAACACTTCTAAACAGAATAAGTTAAGACAAATTACTTAGCCTGAACAGTAACATGCAGATGTAATCCCTGTTGGATTTTATCCATTTTGGTTTTAGAATAAAAAGAGATCCATCAGCAGAGGGGTGGCAGCAGGGACAGGGAGGGGATTGTCCCTCTCTGCTCTGCCCTCGTGAGGCCCCATCTGGAGTCCTGTGTCCAGATCTGGGGGCCCCAATACAAGAAAGATGTGGAACTGTTGGAGAGGGTTCAGAGGAGCCACGAGGATGATTAGAGGGCTGGAGCAGCTGCCCTACAAAGAGAGGCTGAGGGAGCTGGGCTGGTTCAGCCTGGAGAAGAGAAGGCTGTGGGGGGACCTCATTGCAGCCTGCCAGTACCTGGAGGGAGCTGATAAGCAGGAGGGGATTCAACTTTTTAAAAGGATAGCCAATGGCAGGACAAGGGGGAATGGATTAAAACTGAAGGAAGGAAGGTTTATATTAGATATTAGGGGGAAGTTTTTTACAGAGAGAGTGGTGAGGGGCTGGAACAGGCTGCCCAGAGAAGTAGTGGATGCTCCGTCCCTGGAAGTGTTCAAGGCCAGGTTGGATGGGGCCCTGGGCAACCTTGTGTAGCTCCAGGCCTGGAGGTTGGTGGCCCTGCCTGTGGCAGGGGGGTTGGAGCTCTATGATCCTTGGGGTCCCTTCCAACCCAGACCATTCTATGATTCTATGAGATGGTCTTAATTGTACTCATCCTACACAGACTTTTGCCCCTGCCGCTGCAATGCTGCCTTGTACAGCACTGCTCTGTAGTATTTATTTTTCTCAGTTTTAATCATTCTTCTTCAATTGTTGCACACTCTTGCAATTCTGGAGTTAATGTGGTGGTGAAAACAGCCATAGCTTTGCAGGCTGGGATATGATGCAGACCACAAGTTCATATGTAATTTGTGATAACCCATTTGTTAGACCTGCAATCAAATTAAACTTGAATCCGTGGAGCATGTGTCGCATCTCCTCATGAGGATAAAGATTGCCAGTAAAACCTGTCTCTTACAGGTGAATGTTTTAACATAAAATATGTTCTAGAATATAGTTAACTAGTGAAAAATGGGTGAAATTGCATTTTCAGAATGTGTTAAAAAGCTACTCTTTTTTTTTCTGGATTTCTCTGCAGTACAGTTTACCTGCTTTTCAAAGACTTAAGTTTAACTTGTGTTTTGTAACTTTCCTAGACACTTGACCTTGCTTCAAGTACAAAAATGACCCTTTTTTTTCCATTCTTCCCTGCAGCAGGAATGATGTGCACAAGGTTTTCTAGAGGGAGATGTGTATCTTGTGTTTTATTCTAAGGATCGTTAGATCTGGGGATCTAGCAGGGCTGTGCTGGAAACAAGATCGATATCGTGGGCAGTTCTTATTGAGAATGTCCTTGTTAAACCTTCCAGGGATGTCTCCTGTTCATCTGAGGCACTTATCTGATCATGCCTCAATGAATCTCTTTGAGGAAAGTTGTTACCTTAATAGGTAGAACCTACTTTCTTATTCCTAGGGAAGAAAAAAAGGATATTATATGCTTCTTAGACTCTTGTTTAACTTCTCATTAAAATTCTAGCAGTGGTAGTGTGGGACAGTGTTGAGAAGCTACCAGCAGTTTGTCATTTATTCTTAATCAGCTCTATTCATTGGACATGACTTCATTTTGTTGCAGCACCAGCCTGTCTGCAGTTGGTTTTCAACTACTTTTAACCCCTCTGGAGCGGATGTTTCGTTAGGGATACTGAGAACTTGAGAGAAGACCCACCCAATAGAGGAAGAATAGAGACGTACAGCAATGATTATAACACTAATGTTATCATTCTTTCCTGCTCATGCAAGTTAGTACCTGATATGATCCTGGAACAGCCTTTTCATACATTTTGAGCTGCTGAAAGTCGTCCTTTACAATGCACTTCCATGCTTAGAATATTGCTGAATTTTCTGCCATTTGCTCATTTAATTGAAATTATTAAATACTTGGCCCTGCTTGTGTAGACAGCAGTGTTTGCTGCTTGATAAACAAAAAAACCTGCTTTTTGTAGTTCAAGGAAAGTAAACTGAAGGTGGAAAGTTTCACCCAGTGGTGTCAGGAATGGAATTTATGGCCATGGATGCTTAATGTAAGGCTGTGATTTTTCTCCTATCACTGACTTTCTGCAAGAATCCTTGGACTTTTCCTTTATTTCTTTTGTGTGTGTGTGTGTTTCCTCCAGTGAATTCCATATTTTTAACATAAACTATAGTCACCAGCCTGAATGTGTGTCTGTAAATCTCTAAAACAAGAAGAAATGTTTTTGCTGTTGTTTTTTTTGGGGGGGAGGAGTTTGTTATTATTACAAAGAGCATATTACAAATCAGTATTGATGTATCTGTGAGCAGACAGCTCATGGAGGGCCTGTTATAGTCTAAACAAAGAGCACAGGAAGATCTGTAGTGATTGCACATTGCAGATTAACCCAGATGCCACAACAATGATGTGCAGGGTAAGTGGACATAGGATTTGTTGTACCAGACCTGACAGGTCCGGTTGATCTGTGTGTTTCTGAAAGTGATGAGTTCCTTATGCCTCTGAAGAAGGTGAAGCACCCCCTCCTAATGCACCCATAGGGTGCTGTATGGGAGAGGAGTGTTTGATTTTTGAACATCTGTTGTTTCTACCTTTTTCTTGCTGTTAGGAGAGTGTTGCTGTCCCTGCCCTGGTCCCTTTTGCTTTCTATTTTGTCTCATCCTCATAGGCCCCCCAATACTAGTATTAATTCCTTTTCTCCTCCAGCTAGTCACATTTCTCCTTACAGGGATCAGCTCTGTTCACTTACCTGGCCCAAAATGCCAGCTTGCTTCCTCCTTGTGACATAAAGAATTAAACTAATGGATTAGGTTGGATCCAGCTGATTTTCTTCAGGTTAGACCCTGCATGGAACAAGCAAAGGCTGGCAGAATTTGATAGTTGGATGCCATGCTTGTTAACATTTCCCATGCTGTGTGCAAAGTTGCTGATTTAGAGTTAGTCCAGTTGATAACCATTTCCAGAGAAGGGCTACGAAGATGATTAGGGGCCTGGAGCATCTCCCCTATGAGGACAGGCTGAGTGAGCTGGGACTGTTTAGTCGGGAGAAAAGAAGGCTTAGGGGGGACCTAATTAGTGTTTATAAATATCTTAGGCAGGGGATGCAGGGGGAATTGGCCAGCCCCTTTTCAGTGGTCTGTGGGGACAGGACAAGGGGCAATGGCTGTAAACTGGAGCACAGGAAGTTCCGCACCAACATGCGGAAGAACTTTTTCCCAGTGAGGGTGACAGAGCCCTGGGACAGGCTGCCCAGGGAGGTGGTGGAGTCTCCTTCTCTGGAGATATTCAAGTCTCATCTGGATGCCGACCTGTGTAATATGAGCTGGGGAGCTGCTTTGGCAGGGGGGTTGGACCCCATGATCTCTCGAGGTCCCTTCCAACCCCTACGATTCTGTGATTCTGTGATTACATTTTTATGTTGGGAGTGTGTACAGATGTTACTAATGTGTGCTAGCTGCACAGTTAGCAATTGAAATATCCTCAGTGTTTGTGTTTTTTCTCATAAAAGCCATGTTACAAATTAATTGAAGTTAATATATTCAGAGCTAGACTCATGAGTTTTCAAATGCAGAAGAACAGAGGGCCTGAGAATCTGGCCTAGAAGAACTTGTACTGTACATTGGGCTACGTTGCTTGTCATGAAAACACTACACCTGACATAAAGTTACTATCTAGTACCACTGCATAGGGACAGTCCTGGATCAAAATTCTCTTTTAAGACTCAGACCTGTGTGTTTGAAAGTGATACATCATAATGTTTCTCATCACTAAGCTGCAAGACAAAAGAATGATGGCAATATTTAATGTATCATTAATGTGTGAAGAATGGCAACCAGGTCTTAGAGGTACAGTTTTCTCAAACAGAAGTATACACCTAAGGTGAGAACTTGTGCAGAGCCCTGAAGAATAGATGCACCTATAATGTAGGGTGGCCAGGGCAAGTCTCTAATATACCAGTTTGATTTTAAGTTCAGAAACAGACAGGAGCAGACTTCCATCTCCCTGCATTCTGAGCATTTACAGATAGAGCATCTTCCACCTGCCTGTTGTGTTTCCATTTTCATGCCTTGTGTCTCTCATATCAACCCTGTGTAAAGGAGGAGTTTTTTGACCTGTTAAGTATTTTTTTAGACCTCATTAGATCTCAAACCAGCAAAACTTCATGTGTATATTTCTTATGGGAATTAAGCATCTGCAAGTACCTATATGTGAGATTTTGCAGATTTGATCAGTTACTGAATTAACATGCTATTTATGTAAATTAACTGTACCTGTTTTGTGTTTCTAATCTATGTGTTCTTATACCAAATGTACTTTTTTCTGGTAAGCTGCTCAGTAGAAAAATAACATTTATCATGGTTGCCTTATTAGCTAAATGCCTTTCTCCATTTGCCTGACTCTGTGCTATCACTGGCAAAGCAAGAACCTGATGTTTGGAATGTTGGTGGTTTGTTAACTTAAAATGAATTAATGTGCATGTGGTTTGAGGATTGTATTGTTTACATTTTTAAAAATAGATCCCAAACCTCACATCAATATAAATGTCTGAGTATTTTAATTGAAGTTTTAAGTGCCCTCCCCCAAAAAGAGTGCAACAACACATAACACACTGACTTTTCTGGGTCTGGGGGATTTGAGTGACCACATCATGTGGATTATATCAATTCAAAGAAAGTTTACATTAAGATTGAGCAGCATGGAAAAATTGAGACATGGTAAATGCTCCAGAGAAAACTTCCTCTCTATAGCAGTGAGTCACTCTCAGAAGAGCAACGCACAAAGGTTGTGCATAGGTACTTCTTAGCTGCTTGCAAAGAGCAGAAGCTGGAGAAGCATTAGTAGCAGTATGTTGGTACACTGGAGTTAGGGCTCACAGTGGCTGATTAATCATAGTATCACTAGTGTAGAAAAGACCTTTGAGATTATCAAGTCCAACTGTACCTGTCCTCTACTAAACCACATCCCTGAGCACCTCGTCTACCCATCTTTTAAATGCATCCAGGCACAGTGACTCAACTGACTCTACTCCTTTGATGCTTTAAGGGTCCACATTGCCAGAATGATCATGTATTAATAGGCACACAGCTGCACAGCTACTTTGACTCCTGCAGCCCTGAGTTTGCTGCTGTATCTGTGAAAAGCTATGTGTGCTGCTTCAAACTGTCACCTGTCCTATTACAAGTTTTCCACAGCTTTCCAGTTGAGCCACTTCTGTATTGAGCAAATGCATCCTTTTTTCCATGTTGGTTGTGTTACCTAAGACACACAGTCACAGAGGGGATCATAAGGTATGAGATAATGTATACAGGCCTGCAAAATTCTTTTTTGCTACAGACTATTATGACTTCTGTGGTAATTATTTGAATTTACTCTGAATTACCTTGTCTACTTGTTCTGAGTAGCAGCTTCTACTAGGAAGAAGTTTGTCATCTTGTGCTATCTCGTGTTCATCTTTTCAGGTACCAGTACACAATTCTATTTTATTTTTTTTTCCCTTTCCAAAGGGAAGGTGATCAATTTAATCTTTCTGATCTCTTCATTAATCAATAGCTGTTCTAACTTGATCTACACAGTTCATTTCTACTTAGATGCTTATTTTTGGACAGGCTACCTGTAGCACTGCAGAACAATGAGCTGGCATGTGGTAGCTCCATGTGAGCTGGAACTTCTTTCTTTTGTTTTTCTTTGTGAGCTCAAAGATACCTGATTAGCAGAAGTAATGATACCAACAAAAAGTCAACCTGCAGTGCTGACTTGCCCTCATGTGCTTTCATTTTTCACTTTCAAATTAAATTCCATGCTTGTGGAATACCTGCTACTCTGTAGACCAAATTCACTGAACACGAGTTGGAACAAAATGTGGGATGTTTTGAGCTGATAGACAGGTATGAAGTTTTGGCTATACAGATGTCAGCAAGTAAATTAGACATCCAAAAAGAATGAGAAATTAGAAGGAGGAGGAGAAATCAGTGGAATATTTTTGGGTTTCCCCCATTCCACCTTCATTACACATTTCTCTAAAGTGTGTGTATGTATTACATGCCTTTGAGATATCTGAAAAGTGTGATATATCGATGGCCATCTTGTTTGCATACAACTGTGTTTGCATTTGGTAGCTGTTAAGCACTGTATTGTAGCAGGCCCAAGAGACCACACCAGGACAGAGGGATCTTGCCAGGCTGGAAAGATGGGTCCGGGGGAACCTAATGAGGTTCAATGCTGCAAAGTGTCAGGGGTAGCACTTGGGTCGGAAGAATCCCAGATATAGATACAGACTGGGAGAAGAGCTCCTGGAGAGCAGCCCTGCTGAGAAGGACTTGGGGATTGTGGTGGATGAGAAACTCCCCATGAGCCAGCAGTGGCTCTTGCAGCTCGCAAGGCCAATGGGATCCTGGGCTCCATCAGCAGAGGGGTGGCAGCAGGGACAGGGAGGGGATTGTCCCTCTCTGCTCTGCCCTCGTGAGGCCCCATCTGGAGTCCTGTGTCCAGAGCTGGGGCCCCCAATACAAGGAAGATGTGGAACTGTTGGAGAGGGTTCAGAGGAGCCATGAGGATGATTAGAGGGCTGGAGCACCTGCCCTACAAAGAGAGGCTGAGGGAGCTGGGCTTGTTCAGCCTGGAGAAGAGAAGGCTGCGGGGGGACCTCATTGCAGCCTTCTCGTACCTGGAGGGAGCTTATAAGCAGGAGGGGATTCAACTTTTTAAAAGGGCAGATAATGGCAGGACAAGGGGGAATGGGTTAAAACTAAAGAAAGGAAGGTTTAGATTAGATATTAGGGGGAAGTTTTTTACAGAAAGAGTGGTGAGGTGCTGGAACAGGCTGCCCAGAGAAGTGGTGGATGCCTCGTCTCTGGAAGTGTTCAAGGCCAGGTTGGATGGGGCCCTGGGCAACCTCGTGTAGGTCCAGGCCTAGAGGTTGGTGGCCCTGCCTGTGGCAGGGGGGTTGGAGCTCTATGATCCTTGGGGTCCCTTCCAACCCAGACCAGTCTATGATTCTATGATTCTTGTTCCAAGTAGTATTTCTACTAGCAGTAGCTAGAAACTCTTGTAAACAACCATGTCAAAGGAAAAGAAGCTATGCAGATGTTTTCCTTCCCCATAAAATCACTAATCTGGCACAAAAAGTACAATGTGGGAGTTTGCTTTAATACAGTACTGACTGTAAACTAAAATGGAATATGATCATCATTAAATCAGATCCCCTGCAGGTAGAATGGCCTCTCTTGAGAAGCATGTGCCTTAGCTAAGCTCTAAACCTACACTTGAGTTTCCATTTATTCTGAGAGGCCCTTTGAGAACAGACTGTAAATTCACATCCACATCTCTTGATATTTGAAAGAACACCAGTCAATCTTCTTGTTGTGAGACAATTTCTGGAGGTGGTAAAGAAAGCAGTTGCTATGCTCTTAATTTCCGTAAGCTGACGTTTCAAATTAAGCCAGATTCCTTGGTTAAAAAGTGTTTTATTGCATTAATTAAATGGCTTGGTGGAGATGCCATGCTGTTGGATACCACTTTAGGTAACAACAAATAAATAATGAAGTGAAAGAGGGAAAGAAATGGTAATGGAGGAGGGGAGACTTCATGGAAACGGGGGAGGAAGAAACACTTCTTATGCGTTGTTGGGAGAAAAGTGGGGGGTTTATTTTGTAAATACCTGCCTGTCATCTATTTCCAAATGAGCTGTGGATCTTTCTGCTGGTACAACAATATGAAGTTAAAAGGAAAACAGCAACAAACAGAATGAAAGACTCTGCTTTTTTCAGGTTCCCAGTGATAAAGAGAACAAACTGATGGATTAAGCTGTAAGCTGAGACTTCTATCATTCTGCATGGTATTAGGTTTTTCTAGATACTCCATGTGCCAGTCAAACAGTGCCAAATGAAGATACTGCCTCTCTCCTGAGGGCATAAAAAATGTACAAAGATTCAAAAGTAGCATGTGTGCATACTCTTTTTTTCCACTGCAACCTGAAAGAATGGACTGACTCATTATAATTTTTGCATTACTTGAAGAGGGAATGTGCTCCAACCAGTTTCACTTGATCATGAGCCTTTATAAACAGGGGATGCAGCTCTTCAACTACAGTTTCCTCAAAATGTTGTCTTAGGGAGTGATTTAGGTAGCTACCTCTTAGTTGCTGTAGAGTAGTGTAAAATTAATTTAGAGGGAATGCTTTTGCAGATCAGATCTATTTTTACCTAGAGTGCAGATGTTACCACTCCTCTACTACTCTGGAGAGAAAATAATCCTTGGCACAATGGGAAGGAAGCCTAGCTTCAGTATCTTAACCTAAAGTGTGACCAAGAGGAATAAAGCTGAGTGAAAGCACTAAGTGCAATCAAATACTGGTGGTTTTAGGCACAGTTCGAATAGCCAGGTTGCTTTCACAGGAACTACAGCTAACCTCATTTCATGCATAGTCCAGCTGAGCCATTTCCCTCCTCCTGCTTCTGCCTTGTAGCTTTTGTAGTGTTACAATCTCAACGTTAGAACAGTTGCTAATTCCTCACCTGAATTGGCTCTGTCCTGGCATTAAGGCTTCTTAGCTGTAATTTGAGCCGAGGTGGTTTCTGCAGGAGACCTCTGCACTAAGCATTGATAGTAGCAATGGACATCTATAAAGGACCTTGTCCCAACATAACTCACATGTTAGTTGGTTTCTGTTCAGCAGCAGGATAATATTGCCTTCTAGAAAGCAATGGCATCATTGCAGCCTGATGTTAAATCAATCTGTGCTCTTTTAAATAAGTATTACTTGTCGTGCTTGTTTAGTATTATGCCACTTGTAAAGCTGAAAGGAATTGCTGCCTGTTAGTGGTCACTTACAAAGAAAACTACACCCAAGTAATGAATGCATTATGTAAGCAGCTTGTATGTATTAATATCAGGCTCTGACTTGAAGTATGGAAACACCAATCCATATCTTTAGTTTTGCCTTGCAAAATTATTTCCTGGATGTGTGGAATTAGGCTCAAATTAAGAACTGACTTGCAACCTATGTATGATGCACTAATTAAATTTGTATGATAAGGCTGTGCATTTTTTGAGAGACATAGTCATGTCCCAAGTTTCCTGTCTAAGCACATGAAAGGAGAAGAATGGTAAGTCTGCTCTCATCACCCCAGCTGGGAGCATGTTGAATGGAAATGCAGGAACTAACTACACCTTTCACTGTAGTGTTACTAAAAGGCAAAGTTCAGCACTGTAACTTCTGAAGCAGAAATTATTTGCACCCAGTTCGAAGAATATCTGATACTTGTTTTCCCAAATATGCTTTCCAGGGTTTCACCAGGCTGTTCATGTTCACAAGGAGTTTGCTGGTCCTAGAGTCCTCCTGGCCTGCAATAAGATAGTCAGTACCTAGTTTAAAAAAAAAAAAGAAAAAAAGAAAGAAAAACTTCAGTCAGTAAATGAAAGAAAACAGAAGTGAATGTATAATTATTCTATTTCATAAGGATCTGACATGTAGCTTCTTAGCCAGCTTCATCTGCTTGGTGCATGTGCCACTTTCTGTGCACAGACACTTTCACATGCATATTGTTAGTGCTGACTCTGGGCACACAGGTTCAATGCTGCCATGTGCTTATGCTCAGGATTACAACTATAAGTTGATTTAGTTCCAGTGGCCTTACCACTTCTGGATTCAACACCTCTGTGGGCAGATGGCCAGGTTTGAGTCTGATTGGTCTGACCTTTATTTTAAGCCACTGGAACTCCATGTGCTCAATAGCATTACCCCAGGCTTGTCTAGGTATGATGAGTAGCAGAATTCAGTCTGAACAGATGTGGAAGCTGGCATTGTATATGAAAATAGCAAACCAGATATCCTAGATTATATCCTTAACATACAGGTAGCAGGGCCTCAAACAAAAGGTCTGTGTACAGGTGAGTACATGTAGAGACAAGAAACAAGCACTACTAAAAAAATCTTGTCATTGCCTTAGTAGATCATAGAATCATAGAATCATAGACTGGTCTGGGTTGGAAGGGACCCCAAGGATCATAGAGCTCCAACCCCCCTGCCACAGGCAGGGACACCAACCTCCAGGCCTGGAGCTACACAAGGTTGCCCAGGGCCCCATCCAACCTGGCCTTGAACACTTCCAGGGACTGGGAATCCACCACTTCTCTGGGCAGCCTGTTCCAGCCCCTCACCACTCTTTCTGTAAAAAACTTCCCCCTAATATCTAATCTAAACCTTCCTTCCTTTAGTTTTAATCCATCCCCCTTGTCCTGCCATTATCTGCCCTTTTAAAAAGTTGAATCCCCTCCTGCTTATAAGCTCCCTTCAGGGACTGGCAGGCTGCAATGAGGTCCCCCCGCAGCCTTCTCTTCTCCAGGCTGAACCAGCCCAGCTCCCCCAGCTTCTCTTTGCAGGGCAGGTGCTCCACCCCTCTAATCATCCTTGTGGCCCTCCTCTGACCCCTCTCCAACAGTTCCACATCTTCCTTGTATTGGGGGCCCCAGCTCTGGACACAGGACTCCAGATGGGGCTTCACGAGGGCGAATGTATAAACACATATATAGATGTATAAACACTAACAGTGTTGGATTAACTGTAATAGGTAAAATTCCCTCACTGGTCAGAATTTAGAGAACCAGAGGTACCCATGGCAAGTTGTGTGAGGTTCTGCATGGAGACACACAGGGATCTGGTGGCTGCTACTTATGCCTTTGTTCCTTCCTGCCATTACTGCCTTCCTTCCTAAAAGTTGTGTGCTGGGAAGCAACTGCTAATACTTGTAATAGAAAGGAGGGTAAAGGTGGGTGCAGAAGCCCCAAGAAGAGATAAAAAGTAACATTTCCACTGTGAGTCAGGGCATGCTGCTATTTGGGGGCAAGGATTCTGTCAAACAGTATGTTTTGTCTGGAACCTGTCCTAAACTGCTAATAGAAAGAGGGGCTTTATTCACTTAAAATACCATTTCTCTAATTATTAAATATTTTCTTGTCTTACTTGGTTTGGAATTAAATTCACTTGGTTTTATGCCCTCCACCCTTGATTGGATTCTAGTATGCCTCAGGTTGTCAGCTTTTGGCTTTGATGGAACAAACCATTGATTCCACTAGAATTTACAGTAGAAGACTTAATTTTCCTTATTTGAAACCATTACAAAGGCACAGAAGTAGTAAGGTTCCCTTCACTTCCCAGAATTTTCATAGTAATTTCTGTTTTTTCCAAAAAGAAGTAAAGCATGATGTGAGAATACAGAGTGAGGAAAAAAAAATGCCTTGGACATAAAAACACATGAGGGGTTTTTTTGTGGGTTGTTTTTCTTTCTCACAAAGATTCTTCTGGTCACAAATATTCTGGAAAAGTCACTGAAAGTAACACAATTCCAGGAGGTTCAGGCTTTTGGGTAAAACTTTGTTCTCTGATAAGAAACTGCTTTTTTACTGCAGCTGTGTATTGACTCTTTGGCATGGATGAAGCAAAGGACTCTGCTCTGGAAAGACTGATGGGAAGAATTGAGTAGCCATAGCTAATGTTTCACTGTTTAGAGGGGAAGGAAAATAATTGGTAAGTGTTTTTTCCTTACCAGGATTCAGAATGGGACATGTACATCCCCTGTTGGTCCAGGATTCTGGGTAAATGCTTCTGTTGCTCCGAGCAATTTTCACCTTGCCTGATTTCAGGACTTTCTTCACTTTCACAACAACTTCTGCATGGGTCCCTTTGTCATGAGCTGATAGGATTCTTGCTTTTATCACTGCCAGAAGACATATCAAGATAGAAACCAACAATTAATTCCTAAGTTAATTTTGTTTTGTGCTGCTATAAGGTAGAATTTGAACACTTGGAGAGAAGTTGTACAGTGTATTCCAGTGCTTTTCCAGTTCAGTCATGGTTCTTCTAATGTATTTGGAGTTGAAAACCTAGTTTTTTCTATTGAAGTAGTTAACCAGTCCTTTAATCAAATTATTTAGCAACTACTTTGTAATGGGCTGATGTCAAATGCTTGGAAATCATAGGAAGCACTTGTATGTAGACAGAAGGGTAGAAAAAACAGATCAACAACTGACTGATTTTAAGTGCACTGATTCTAGGCTTTATGTTTTGCAGTTTGAAAACTCGTGTTGAGCTTTAACAGTGGCCTCTCAAAAATGTTGTGCTGTGGGAAGGGACTGTCTGCTCTACAGGAAGGAAGTCAGGAAGTTTCCCATCAGACTGCAGGCATGTCACATGGCTAAAATTCCATGATTACACAACAAACCAGAAAAAAGCATTTTTGTTTTGTGGCCCAACATCTGGTTGCTATGATAAATTTCTGTTCCTTTAATTTAATAGGATCCTATAACCTTTTGGCAGGGTAGTCTCATCTAGATTGGCCCCACAAGCAGGCTTTGTTTGTGTCATGACACAAGCACATCAAAACTTTGGATCCCAGAGCTTTCCTTTCTGGCTTCATGTGATGGCATGAATCAGGTGCTCATAAATAACAGTATTAAATACATTCTTGGTAAATAAGCATGGCCATTTGAACCTCCATCATGGATGCAAAACCAATGGTGGTTTGATGCAAGGTTTTTATAATTTATTCTTGATGCAGAGGTCAGCCATCCCATTGAGTTACACTTCTAGCACTCCTTGCTGGGAAGAGGGAAGCTGTGTGGGAAGGAGACACCATGGAACCTCACATGAAAATGCTATTCAGTTCTGATCAGCAGTTGGACATGTCACCAGACAAAAAAGGCAGGAGAAATCCTATCTCTTATTTCACAGCTTAGCCAGTCTTGTCATTCTTCATAGCTATCAGCTAATAACATGCATAGAGAGAACATTGTGAAATTATCATTCTTTGAGGGCACATTCCCCACTTACCATAAGCATATTTCATTTGGCAGAAGTCAGTGACACTTCCAAGCACCTTTTCTTTGCACACACACTTTTCTAGCAGGGGAACCGTGGAAGACAAAGGGTTGGAGGAGAGCCAGGACATGAGAGAGACAAGAAAAGCAAATGATATTCACTTACACACTTCTATGTATACAGGTCCCATAATCTGCATGGCCCTTAAGGGTAAGTTTGAGGGTGAGCTCAGTCATTTGCAAACCTGTTTCTTGTTAGATGATACAATAATTATTCTGAAATGTGATCAGCCCAGTCAAGTAAAAGGTGGCCCTCATGGGGGTCTGTTGTACAGTTAATAAACTGATACTAACAGAGATTTGTAAGATCAGATCCAGGTGTAAACCATGTAACTAATCAGACCCTGGTCCAATCCCATAAACTAAGCGATGCTGGTATCGAGGTAAGACCCCTCCCAGTAAAGTCAAGGTATGCAATAGGTGGCACTGTTACTTCTGTCTGGTTCTCACAAAGCCCCTGATGCTGGCAAGTGCTGACCTTCAGGCATGGCACGCAAATCTGAGAACTATGGAAGTATTAAAGGCTCCACCTCATTCTATAAGCCTACTTACTTCATAACTTTAGCTGGAGACAGTATCCTTTCTCTCCTGAGCTCTTGTGCCATGAAAAATAATCTTACTCTTAAAATCACTTGCATTCTATCCCAGAGGTGATGTGCTTCAGTGATGGCTGACATGATCTTTTCACAAATAGCTTCTGAAGTTCTGAACAGCAACTAAATGCTTGAGAAGGAGCTGTGTAAAATCATAAGCATTGGGACTATAATTACAACCCCAAAAGGAGATTGGTTTTTTTCCCACACAATCTTATTCACAATTTACCAATTTCCCAAGCCAAAGTTGATGGCACAGTGGTTTATAAAATTACAATGTACACATAATGACAACCTATAGTTCAGCTTAGCAGGTGTTGCCAACAGATGAGGGACAGACAAGCTAGAGATGCGTGGGGGAATTTAAGGTGGAGTGGGGAGAAGAAAGAAGTGGCACCATTACTGGTGGCTGTACCTGGGTGCCTCAGTGCAGAAAATCCCTGCTCATGGTCATTCCATTTCCACTCCTCTTCACTCTCGTTGGTTGGGGTTTGCACAAGGTCAGGGATTCGTCCCCCAATGGGGATGTTAAAGAAAGGCTCATTGTCATAGCTGGGAGGGACACATAAAACAGAAGATTTGGTTAGGCCACTAGATGGGTGGGAAGCAGGTGTTTGTAGCATGGGGCTGTATCCAGAAAGATGAGCTTGCTTGCTTCAGGTTGGGAATGCAAATAAGAGCAAGGTTTCATGCCACAGGGAGATCACAAGATCTAGGCTTTTATTTAGGCCTTAACACTGATGACTTAGCATTTTTAAAACTATGTATTGGGCCTTTTCTGCTTTTGTTTGTTCTTACTTAAGTAATTCAAAGTTGGTGACCACTTGATATCATTAGGAACTGAGGACAGTTGCAGGACCCATAAAACTGCAGTCACTCAGGTCATCACAGTATTTCTGTAGCGATTGATGCATGCTTGAGGTACAGATGCCAGCCCTCTAGAAACAAGAGGGAGAGCTTGTAATTCATTTTACCCTGGGCACAGATGAGAGGCAAGCTCTCCAGACTCTTCCATCTTTTTCCAAGGCAAACAGGTGTATTTAAAGATGCTATAGGTATTTCCTTGGGGTTGTAGAATTGCCTGTTATTACTGCAAAAAGTCATCATGTCAAGATTGCCTTGGATAGTTCAATGGACTGGAAAGTGGGCTAGCCACCAAATGGAATCTAAGAACCTTTTATGATTTAGAGCCACCTTTTCAGAATGCTTGTGCACCCTCCATGCAGCACCCTTCAATTACTGTCATCGCTGCGGTATTTCAGTTAATCTTGTGTTTCATTTCACGGAATCCCATCTCAGAGTGAACCCAAAGGAGGGCTGCTTTACCCATTGAAACAGTTTCCAGTATGCTGGTCGCAGTCTCTGGCACAGTCACACGGGCGACAGCCATTTTCTCCGAAGCCCCAGTAGCCCATGAGACATCTGTCGCAGCGGGGGCCTGCCACGCCCGGCTTGCAGTAGCAGAATCCTGTCTTGGGGTGGCATCGCCAGCTTCTGCTGAAAGTTGCGTTGGCTGAACCCATGGGCTGGCAGGCACAAGCTATGGAGATACAGAAGAGGGGACAGAGAAGTAGTGGATGCCCCGTCCCTGCAAGTGTTCAAGGCCAGGTTGGATGGGGCCCTGGGCAACCTTGTGTAGATCCAGGCCTGAGGTTGGTGGCCCTGCCTGTGGCAGGGGGGTTGGAGCTGTATGATCCATGGGGTCCCTTCCAACCCAGACCAGTCTATGATTCTATGATTACGTGCCCGGTGGTCATTGGGTTAAGTGACATTTCTACAAGGCTGATAAATTCGTGCCCTCCTCCTTATGCTCAGTAGGTTTAAGTCAGAACTTAACTCATTAAGCACAGCAAAACAAGTACAACTGGGATCCATTTACATGTGAAAGTCAATTCTCACTGCTACACAAATCTTGACCATACAGGGGTTCCAGGCCTTGGCAGGAAGCCTCTGCTGTCTGCTTCTCTTTAAAGAGGCTTGCAGGTGATTCACTTTCAAAGTGTTTTGCAAAAAGATTCACTAGCATGGACAAGGTAAAAACTTATACCTATTGTCTACTTTGTCTTTCCTGTAAACACAGAGATCACAAACCTACTCTTTCCTCTGGGGCTTATGCAGGTCATTCAAATGACCTGAAACATGTTTTCAATTTCTACCTTCAAAGAGTCCATGAATTCCCATCAGTGAAAGTTCTAAGGGCTGCATCTCACTGTGGAGTACTGTATGTGTGTAAGGAAGTTGGTAACATTTTTGTACAAATACCTGAGCAGATTTGTTCTAAGGAAGGTGGACTGAAGGAAGAGCTCTAAACTCACTAGACATATTTTACATGTAAATGGAGGTGAGGAAGTTGGAGGAAAAAACTCCAGATCTTTCTAATGCTATTGCCAGTTTGACACCGGCCTGGCAACTCAAGGCAACTTGGCAGTAAAACAGATAGTAACAGCTCCAGTGGGCAACTCTGCCTTCACAGACAATAAATTGTCATAACCCCACACCGCCAGTACATGTGACAGCATCAGGGAGTGAGGTGGAAAGTAATATACAGATCGTGGTACAAAGCCAACACACTTGACTCCTCTCCATCAGGGCAGAGGCAAGCTGAGATGGCCAAGCCTCATGCCAACAGCTCTGCAGAGTTAAAATACAAGCAATAAACATACCCACTCATTTCTGATATTCAAACAAGTTTGAGTAAAATGAGGACTGAGCTGAACTCCAGGCCTTCATATTTCAGCTCTTTTTTGTGTCCACAAAGCAGCATGCCCTGGCTTTCGCTTGTGGCACAGGCTGAAAGGGAAATGCATCACTACTTCATCCATCTGGAAGAGGGCAGAAATAAAAATCTCATGGCTAAGACCTGCTTTAACAGAGCTTTTCAGTTAAATGTTGGACACCCAAGGTGTTTAGATAGCTTGGATCAGATGCCAGCCTTTTGGAACCTTATCTGAATCAAACACAATCTCCAAAGCTTTTGAAGTTTGCCCATCATTGCTTCTAACCAAACTACTTTTCTTCATGAGCTCACAGATAAGAGACCAAATGAACACTCTGACTCCACACATCATTTTCCAAGGGGAAGACACAAGTATATAACTATGAAGAGTGTTAAGTGTGGCAGTGACAGATTCACTTTCATCTGCACCCTCATATTTGCTACTCGAGAACAGGAAATATCTTCTGAAAATAGGATGAGAAAGAGAGAGCAATTTTATTTGAAAGGCATTTGTCTTAGCATCTGCTTACTACATAGTTGTATTTTTCACCATGCCCTGTGTTCTTTATGCCAATATTTTTAATAATATTATTACACTCTGCTGTAGACACATCTCAGCCCGTTGTTTCCAAGGGACACTAGCACAATAGCCTAAGGACAGAAAAGAAGCGTGCTGTCATGGGCAATGTGCTCGGCACAATGAGCGGGTTGGCGGATGGCAGCAGGCTCGCCTGTTTGCCACAAAGCAGTCTTGACTTTGGGAGCAAACCCAGGGATTTTGCTGTCAGTTCTGGAGAGCAGGTGTAACAATGAAAAGCTCATTAGCATTGACAGTTTCAAAGGCAAGTTCTGATTTGTTGGTGCTCAACTTGAGTTATTTTTGCCCAGAGTTTTGCAGGGCTGACTACATCACCCTAAAAGAGGGGATGCTTAGTTCCATCATCACTAAAAAAATGGATGTCAGATTTGGGGGTACAGAGAGGAAACACATGCTTCCTTTACTGCAGGCACATCTGAGCCACAAGAAATAAGAAGTTGACAACATCTGGGTTGGCTTGAATCCAGGTTTCTAATTTTACTGTAATAGCTCTGTACGTAGGATCTACCTGTGGAGTTTCCACCTGAACTTTTTTATGTTTCCACAACTTCTGGGTATGTCTTTATTCCCATCTTATTTCTGGTTTTCAGGTTTCCTCAGCTGAGGTCACAGAACAGATAGGTAAATTGTTCGTATCATGAAAGTACCTATCACCAAGTTAGACTAGATCCTGGTTCAGGAAGATGAGACCTTCTTCCATCCTATCTCTAAAGGAAAGCACTACAGGACAGTGACTGACAGCATTGGCAGAAGGTGATGAGCAGGTAGGAAGAGAGTGCTTCCCCACCCCCACCCTCCTTTTGGGGCTCAGGAAAATCAATGTTACCAAAAGAATTGTGAGGCACATTCCCCAGTTAGAAACTGGGGCAGCTTCTGGTGGATCAGAAAGGAAGCTGAATCAATAAGTTCACAACACTTTCAGATGAGTTATACAAGTGGTTTGCAAACGCTTTACTCAGTCTGTGCTTATTTAGCATTTCAGCTTGGGTGTGTACATTGTCTGGCTTCCAGAGTATTATGGCCAAAATCCCAGTTGTGTATCTAAGGTAACTCCCAAAATAAGAGTCCACATGTCACATGCTGAAGAGGCAGCTGTTGATGACTGGGTTTTATCTGTTTAATAGTACCACAGATTTGGAGATAAACCTCACAATTAAAGAAACATAAAAGCAAGTTTCCAAAACCTCGCCCTTTTCCATTTCCCAATATTTGACAACACAGCATCTTTCCCTGCTGATTTTTACTCCTTTTCTCTTGGCAAACCCTGTTTTCTCTCCATCCACCTCCCTGTCTAACAAAACACCAGCCGACATGACAATGGCCTTGTTTGTCAAAGGCGTCGTCAATTATGTTAGGGACGGTGTGCAGACAGTTCTGGCTCAGAGGTGGCTGGTTCATTTGGGTTCTCCCCTTGACAGCAGCGTAATGAAAAACTTCATTACAGTACTTTAGAATTGGCTAACAGTCACAAAGTATCACAAAGAATCCTCTTGCCTTTTAATCTCACCCCTATGCTAAGTTTGTTTTCTCAGAAGCTACTGTACAAAGGAAGAGACAAGGAATAATGAAAAATGAATAATTCATACAGCAGTCTCCACTCAAGTCCTCAATAAATCTGTCTGCCCTCAGCACAGCTGTCTTTCCCATGTAATTAGACACAGATGTAAAATATAATATTGGTTGTAACATTATGGTCCCAACTTACAGGAAAATAACAAGTCCTCCAAATAATTCAGTGGACTTTGAGGCATCTTGCTTTTAAACTCGTGTCTAATAACGCTGCATAAGATGGAGCTATAAGCAGACTCTGGCTGTCTGATGAAAACCAGGCAAAATGAAAAATGAAACAAAGCCTTTTGAATCTGACATATATACATGTGCATCTTTGGAGCATATGACCAAATCAAGGCAATTTTTAAAGCATGTCAGATGTGGGGATTGACTCAGTCAATGATGTTTCTTAAACGAAGGAAATAAGACAGACAGCTGTGTGTGTGGTCAGGGCTGATTAAGACAGACTTTGAACCAAGATGTGATCGGGCCTTTGTGATATTACAATTAAAAGTTCACTCCCTCTGCTCAGAAATAAAAGGATGAGAAGCAGAGCTTTTCAGGGTGGGAGTGTGCATGTGCATCTGGGCACATTTTAATTTTCAACCCTTGTGCTTAGAGTAAAAAAAGCTTGTTTTCCTGGAGACCCTTTTTAATGGGTCTACATGCCTGTATTATATTTTAAGCTAAGCAAAGGGGGAGTACAAAAGATGGTGCCATTTCAGAAGGACCCCTTAAGCCTCCATATAAGCCACAGGAAAGATCCAAGGATAGACAAGCTTTTCCAACCATTGGTTAGGAAACGATTAGGCTTCTGAGTCAAAGCTCCCATGCATGTCTATATCCAAACTACTTAATCCTGTGTTGTCACCCCCAATAACAGGCAGGTGTGTGCCTTGCTCTGGGACTCTTTTTTTTAATCCTTTTTTTTTAATACAGATCCAAGCAGTGTCAAAACAAGGCTCTGCAGCCTGGCTCTCATTCCCAGCTGCTAGGAAGAGGAGAAGCAAAAGGATAAGAACCAGGCTACCTCTGCAGACAAAAAGGAACAGCAGATTCACACTTTCATGTCAAATTTCAACAGATTTTTTTTCAAGAGAATGTCTCTGCAGTCTCACATTGGAGGGTCAGCAAAGGATGGTTTGGATAGTGCCAGAACATCCAATTGTTATACAACTTTTTTCTCCTAGCAGTGATTAAGAGAGAATGCTGTTCGTTATTATGACTAATGCTTAAAGACTCTTTCTGGGCCTGGGCAGTGTCCTGTTAACTTTCTGGGAGCCTGAGGGGGATGTCACAGCTGAACCTAGACTTTGCTCTGGATGGCAGAGCACTCTTCAAGCGTGCTTTCTCAAAGGGATTAGCACAGCATTTCATTCAGCTTTTTCATCAGATTTCCTTTCCCAGCTCAGTATCTACTGTATGCAGGGGTCAAGTTTTGATCTCCCATTGAGGTTTTTTTCTCCCCTCTGAGTTCAAAATAGGAAGCTGAGGACCAGGTTGCTTTCACCAAAATGATCCTTCCAGTCTGCTGTTTGCAGTTTATTACTGCTTTTCAGCACTTGCCCAGTGTGGGGGGTTTTCATTTAGTGTTACTAGTCTGGCACTGTTTGCATGGTTTCCTCAAAGTGAGATGATGCCTTGGAATTTTTACATTTAAATCCTTACAACCTTGCTGATCCAACAGTGTCAGCTCTTCAATTTATGGTCAGCAGCCTGAGGTATGAGAGAAATGTAACTGGTGGTCTAATTGTCTAATTTCTTACATATTATCAGGGCTCAAAATACTAATTGTTTTTTACTGAGTAACCAGAGCTGGTTTTGGGGTTGCATGACCTGAACAATTTACTCAAACCACACCAGGTTAATAGCAGTGCAAGTTTTGCAATCTGAAGGATGGAGAAAAGGGCCTCTGTCTTAATATCCTGCACAAAGCCTTTCAGTTTAATATCAGCTCCAGGCAGAAAGAGCTGATGATGGTCCTGGAGGTGAAGTCTTCCCTCTGTCAAACTGAGCCCATTCTAGCCAAAACAACTCTTCCTGTCTGCACTGGTGTTCCTGGTTTCGCTGTCACTGATAATAACCAAAGTAATGAAATGTTTCCTGAAAGTTCTCTGCAGAGGTACAGCATAACATGAAGGCACTTAAACACTACCTGCACACCACATGGGAAGTGTTTGAGGATCAGTTCTTTCATCATACAAAAGACTACCCTGTTAAGGTGATTTGTCAAATGTCATTGTGGAGCTTCTCACCTTAAATAAGAGACACAAGCTGACCACCCCCTTTCCCAGGTTTCTCTTAACTCTGTAGTTCTATCTGCAGCGTCCCTTCTATTCCCATACAGGTATAAGCACACTGTACCTTCAGTCTGTACTGAGAAGGCTGTGTCTGTGCTGTACTGTGTACAGTCTGTACTGTGTACAGCTTCAGCCTGCTGAGAAAGCTGAGGCTCTCTGGAGTCAGCTGCAGTTCCCTTTCATAGAATCACAGAATCATAGAATTGTAGGGGATGGAAGGGACCTCAAGAGATCATCGGGTCCAACCCCCCTGCCAAAGCAGCTCCCTAGGACATATCACTCAGATAGGCGTCCAGACGGGTCTTGAATCTCTCCAGAGAAGGAGACTCCACCACCTCCCTGGGCAGCCTGTCCCAGGGCTCTGTCACCCTCACTGGGTAAAAGTTCTTCCCCATGTTGGTGTGGAACTTCCTGTGCTCCAGTTTACAGCCATTGCCCCTTGTCCTGTCCCCACAGACCACTGAAAAGGGGCTGGCCAATTCTCCCTGCATCCCCTGCCTAAGATATTTCTAAACACTAATTAGGTCCCCCCTAAGTCTTCTCCAGACTAAACAGCCCCAGCTCACTCAGCCTGTCCTCACAGGGGAGATGCTCGAGGCCCCTAATCATCTTCATAGCCCTTCTCTGGACTCTCTCCAGGAGATCCCTGTCCTTTTTAAACCAGGGAGCCCCGAACTGGACACAACACTCCAGGTGGGGCCTGACCAAGGCAGAGTAGAGGGGGAGGATCACCTCCTTTGACCTGCTGGCTACACTCCTCCGGATGCCCCCCAGGATCCCATTGGCTCTTCTAGCCACCAGACCTCCTTGTATCTCGATGTGGCAAGCATTTGTGTGTGTCTTTACACACCTGTGAAAGGTCCCACTGATGTGAATCACAGATAAGGTCAGGCTTACCTGTTTACAAGACTGCTGAATCAAACCTGTTAGATTCATCTCAACCAACAGAAACTCTAGTGCAGGCTGGTGATCCAGAATACCTCTGAAGTCGAGGAAGAGAAATAGATACTCTCTAGAGGGCAGTTCAGCACATCCCACAGCTATGTTAGACTGCAGTAAGTCATTCCCTAGAGGTCCCACTGTTTCTCCACTGACTGTATGAGATGCCTAGAAAAGACATATAACTTTCTGGTGGCTAAGGTGGGATGCCTTACCTGGCAGGGGAGACACCATGATCGAGAAGAAAAATGCAAGCAAAAGAAAAGAAAAACAGGTAGAAATTGAGTTTGATAAAAGTAAAAATATGGGGGTTCCATTTTATCTTCTATTTGGTAGCAGTCTAGAAGGAAGCTGAAATGAAATGACTAATTTAATTGTCTGTTCTGGAGGTTAGAAAGCTGCATGAATTGAAAAAAATAATTTGAAATAGAAATTTCAGGTAAACTTAGTGGGGGGTTGGACCTCTGTGATCCTTGGGGTCCCTTCCAACTCATACCATTCTATGATCCTGCTATGGTAGGGGGGGTTGGACTAGATGATCTTTTGAGGTCCCTTCCAACTCCTGACACTCTGTGACTCTGTGATTCTGTGACTGCTATCTAGGCCTGAGCACGCAAGTTAGAGTGGAAACAATTGCATCTGGGGGCCTTCTGCTGGCAGCATGTTCCCAGGTGAAAAGAACATCATTGTGCTTGACTGGCACAGCAGGAATAAAGCTCTTTCAACAAGGTAAATTTCTGAACAGTTTTTCTTTTGCTATGCAGAGCGTTGGCAGGAGGTACTGAATGGCCTGTAACCAGACCAGACAAAAGAGGTGGAGGTAGAGTCAAGGTCTGATTTCATCCAGGCAGACTGTTCTAGGGTTTCCACACAGATAGGCTGTATTTTCAAACAACAATTTTTCCTCTTCATTGCTTTCCAGTGCTCCTTGACTTTCGCTGTTATCTAATATCACACATGATGTTGGTTACTACACCATCACCCCACTGTTAAATACAAGAGTTTCTAGGTAGGTTCTTTCAGGTACTGTGAGATTGAGATTGGAAACTAATCTTCTGGTACAACAATTTATTCTCATTACAATATGTCACTGCAGCAAGTCTGCTCAGAGTAGAATGGGACTAGGAAGGGGCCACCATGGAAGACTATGGGATACACGGTGGGTTAGATAAACTCACCCCCAGCCCTATCTGCCCATTAGTGTTCTGTGGTGAATGATGTGAAAGTGAAAAGGGGTCATGTGGAAGCAGTCTGTGCTGGCACCAAGATCTCCTGGAAAGAATACAAAAGAGCAGAAACATGGGACAGAATGTTTCTGTGCATAGAAAGTTTGGGCAGCATCATTCCTAGGGAGAGGAGTGTTTGTAACCTGAGTGTTTAAGAGGAATCTTGATGAAGATGATGAAACAGTCAGGAAAGCTTCAAAAGCACATGATACCAATGGGCATGAGTATAGATGACAGGATGAAATCTTCTGTGCTGGTAACTGATGTCTGAGCTATGGGGAAGGAAAACTATCCAGAGTAGGAAAGGAAATTATGTATATTCCTGGAAATAGCAACCTCCCAAATAAATGCTACGGTCTACACCTCCTGCAGCCATTATTATATATATTTTTGTGCACAATCAAATGGAACTCAACAACTTACACAGAGGTACACACAGTCTTGACATATGCAGAAAAAAGCAAAATGTGCTTCAAGAAAAAAGGAACTGTATTAAATGCAAAAACAAGAACGCACCTTTCCCTTGAAGGCAGTGCATTTGAAGAGCTGCAGCAGTATCACAGAAAAAAGGTGTGATACCAGGGGCAGAAATAAGCACAGAAAATCAGGAAGATGACTGTCCTGGTTCTGGCCAGGCCAGGGTTGACCTCCCCAGTCAGCCAACACAGGTAAGCTGAGTCAGCCCAGGTGAGCTGAGTTAGCTGGAGCTGTTTTCCACACCACCTGACACCACTTGCCCATAAAAGCAGGTGGTTGGGGAAGGGTTGGGGCTGTTTTTTTGCCTGGAGGACAGCTGGAGTGTGGCTGGGATGTCAGGTTGGTCGGTTCTTACTGTTGGGCAGCCCTCTGTAATCATCGGTTCAATAAGGTACTGTGTGTCAGCACTGGGTGTTCGTGTAACAAACCATTATTGTTCTGTGTTCACTTTGATATTTGCCAGTAAACTGTCCTTATCCCAACCCATGGTGGCTCTGCCTGTTTCTCCTCTGGGAGTGAGTGAGTGGCTTGGTGGGTATTTGGCCTCTAGCTAGGGCCAAAACCACCACAACGACCTTCGATGGGAAAACTGTAGGTTAGGATCACAGTAAAAAGAAAGGGTAGTAATACTCATGGGTTACTTCTATAGCAGCTGTTGATTCTATAGCAGTTTTTGATTGATTTATTCCTTTTAATGCTTCTTCCACCATTCATTCAACACCCATAACAATAGTCACTTACGTTTGCAGACCTCTGTAGAAGACATGGGTTTCCCTCTATCTCGATAATACCCCGGTTTGCATCTCTGACACCGATGTCCCTCTGTGTTATGCTTGCAATTGTCACAGACTCCACCACTGCGCTTCCCTGATGCCAGCCAAACACTCAGATCAAAGTGGCAGCTGTCAGCATGGTTGTGACAGCGGCACTCTGGTGGGAAACAGGAGAATATATTTCAGGCTTATGTAGTAGATATGGCAACGCTGTTCAGATGGTGTTATTTTCCTATGGTGACTCAAGGAAGAAGTACTTCAATGTAACATTTCATTTGCCTGCAATCCCTGACTTTCATAAAAACTAAATTGCATCACAGAGTGAGAGTCCCAGCAGGGTCTGAGAGTCATGGGGTAGTTGTGAGCTGCGTGGTGTTCTTACAGTAAGACAAACCAGTCTGATGTTATCAGAAGCTCTGTACAAAACCCTGGAATGCTAAAACATGTGAGAGGACAGAGCCACATGAAGATTTCTGCCTTGTAAATTTGACTTCCCAAAAGGGTCAGCTGCAGTAAGCCACACCCACACTGATGTCTTCCATCAGTGATCAGCAGTTTATCCCTAGTTTCTGTAGTGACACTATTAGTATAAATTGACAGAATATTTTGTTAGGGAACTTTGCCTGCTTCATCCTGGAAGCCTGGATCAGTAAACACCCTTCCACTTACTTCTGCATTCATTTGGTGCCCCTGTTTTTCCATCTCCTGGCTTCCAAGGCTGGTCATTGTAGAGCGGTGCACACTTCTCACAGTGATCCCCTGCAGTGTTGTGCCTGCACACGCATGTCCCATGGACCTGCCAGGGAAAGAGAACACATTCAAATAGCTACAAGCAAGAACACAGTGGGGTGGCCAACAGCCTCATGAGGAGCTGGAGCTTCTCTGCACAACTCCCACACAGGCGTCTGGCTCTCTTAGGAAACCCACAGAGCCTGGAGCTGAACACATGGCCTAATCTCTTTGTGTTGTCACTAATGATGCAGATTTTTCCTCTATCAGTTTAAATATATGTGGCAACAATTTCCTTTTAACTCACTACTGGCTATTTTACTACTACATTGATGAACAGCCTCTAGACTATTTAAACTAGGCAAGCTAGCAGAGATTACTTTGCTTGACAAGTTCAGGGCAAGAGTGTGCACAGACCCTGAGCAGGCAGTTACCTTCAGGCAGTGTCAAATACACCCTTGGCTAGAAGAGTTGAACTAGCCTTTCAGAGTTGAGAGTTATAATTTACTAAATTATAAATTGTTAGAGGAATCAGCAAGTAATCCTGTACCTTCTAGCACAGTTTACAATGTAGAAAAATACTAAACCTGGAAAAATACCAACCAGCATACCCACAGAAGAATAATCCAAACCACACATCCAATGAGGAGAGCACTGATGTTTGAAGAGGCTTAGGTGTGGTAAGCACCAACCTACCAATTCACATATGAATATGGAAGGAATAGGTTAGCAGAAGAGGCACAGTAAAGTTTTGGACCGTGTAACTAAGAGGACAGTAACCCCATGTGGATAGGAAAATGTACCTGCAATGCTGTGCTTGCTTTTGAACATCTTATTCCCAAATAAAGGAGAAATTGGATTATGCTCAAGAAAACTGAGCAAAAGCTGGCATGAGTGAAGAATGGGGCTGATACACAAGCACTAAGCATATAAACCCACTTAAGCTAGGAAATGAGAGCTTGCAAAATATTGGGGAGGGGGTGTGCACGCAGTAATTTGGTGCACAAGATTCCATAATATCAAGCTATATCTAAGAAGTGCCTTACAGGAGGTTTTGGGTTTGTGTTGTTTGAGTTTTGGCTTTTTAATTAAGAAAAATGCTTCCAGTATCTGCTTGCAATGCCTCAGAAAAAGGATTCCCCATAGAAATTCTTTGAGGAAACAGGGAGTAAGAGAAGGGGAAAGGTGGGACCAGATGTCCTCACTTTCATTGTTGAAGACACTAAGATCTGTAACTGCTGTTAACAGCTCTTACCCCCTGCATGTTATACAAAAAGCAGAGGCTGAGATTTCATTTTGACTGTGGTGTGAATTGATTCTAATCCCTTAATCTCACCACTAATGTGCGTTATGTTTCTCCACAGTCTTTTCCTGAAAGTCAAACTCCCCTTTTGCAGTGCCCCCCTTCCCCCATCTCACATCACAGGTAGCTTGGGATCAAGAGAGTTGTGTTCAAAAGAGCAGTTGTGTGAATACGCTCCCCTGCCCCCAAACCCATTTCCCTGCAGCAATTTGCTCTCCACTCCCCTGGTTTCTAATCCTCCCAGAGCAGATATGTCATGTCGCTAGCAGAGGGGACAGGCTGCAGCTGATGCCATTGCCCCTCTATGGCCAGCTGGCAGATTTGCTGCTGCACAGAGCGGTTGGCTGCCTCCTCACGGAAGACTGAGCACAGACTTCAGGGTATGCATTTCTGTCAGAGCTCAGCACTAGCAAACCTCAGGAGGATACAGCACGTAGCACATTATGTGATGCCTCTCCAGACCCTTGGACAAGAGTCGTCCATGTTCAAAGCACTGAACAGGATGACAAATTACAGGCAAACACAGTACTAATAAGCAACAGTGTCGAGCTTCTCCCTGTTTGTGTTTGGCTCTTCAGGCTCTAAGTTCTCCTGTGGACACAGTGATTGCTGTTCAGAAGCCATAGAACAGAGGACAGGACCAGGAACAGGAGATGATAACACAAGACTGACCCAGAACTGTAGATTTTAAAGTCACCAAACTTCAGACCATCTGAAGCTTACAGCTCATGACAAAATGGATCAAAACCAAAATCTGGGATCCACACTTAAAATGCTACTGAATTTCAATGCCAAATTTCTAAGTTGGCCCATTTGATTTTGTAGAAATATATGCAAAATCTGTGCATTCACCATATTAAAAAAATTACATTAAAAAAACCCTGAGACTCTACAGTTGGGAAATGGCAGGATTAAACCACACAGTCCTGATTTAACCTTGAATGACACGATCAAATATTCACTATACCACAGGACCCTGTGCTTATCCTGCACAGCACAGATGGTGTGAGCACTCATGAACAATTATTCAGAAAATAAACAGGAAAAACTCAGTGAGAAAAGAAGAGTCTGTTTTTTCTTTGGATGTAAGTAGATGTGTTAGTTCACTTGTTGCTGCTGGTTTGTTGCAAACCCTAATTTGTGGAGGCTATCTAGGAATGGCATGTTGCAAGTAGGACAGAGGCATAAAGGAAGCTTCCTGCCTGTGATCCCTGCTATTGAACAGTTTACCAAATATATGTGGAAAGATGACTGGCTTAGACAAAGGGCTGAAAAGCCAAGCAGCCAGCAGACAGGAGAGCCACTGAGCAGGCAGAAGTAAACAGTGGAGCTGGCATGGAATGTTTTTAGAAAGCATTGGGTCTGAGTAACATTTTTTGTATACATTTAAGAATGAGGAAACAAGAACAATTGAGTGTTGGGGTAAAATACAAAGAGAAAACAAGTTTGGCATGTGTTACCTGTGCATGGGTATCTCATGGAAGTTTATTTTTCCATGGAGGGTAATCTCAGACAGCATTCACAGTGAAAACAGCTAAGGAGGAAAGTGCAACATTGCTTGTGGTGGCAAGCAAGTATAGAAAGGAGTTACACAGGAGAAGATAGATGAGCCAAATTACATTACATTTCATGGATGTAAGCAGCAATTGCAGAAAGACTGGTTAATGCAGGAGAAACTGAGCTGTGGAAGAGACCTGGTACACTTAAGCATGAGTTAAAATAAGGGTAGGTGAGGTGGCTGCAAGTAATAAGAGAAAAACAATTTGTTCTGTTAGAGAGGAAGAGATAGGAGCAGCAGTAGAGGCTGAAGTCCAGGAAGGAACAAGAATGAAATACAGGAAGCTGTCAGATAAAATAGGAAATGAGATATCTGCTTAGGGAAGGGAAAATGTGAGACTCACACTCAATAAGGAGAGCAGGCAAGTCCCTGGCTTGTTCTTCCCTGCTGAACTAAGTCCACATCTCCCTCACACAAGTTGGTCCAAAAAAACCCAGAAGATTGGACTCTCTACCAAATGCAAGACCTCAGGATGCACTGAGAAAATAGAAAATACAGATTCAGGAGAACTACACTGATATTTTCCTATGCCTTAGAAAACAGGGTCAAAATTGCAAGGAAGACAATAATGATTAAGGGAGCAGCAAAGACCAGTTTCTCACTAAAAGTTTTAGAGCTATAAACTGAGGGTTACCAGAGCACAGGCTGCACCCTTACTGAGGGGGCACCATCCCTAGTATGGTAGGTAGAGGACAGAGATGGTACCATGGTCTATTGACAGCCCCAGACACAGCAAGGGGCTCGCCCAGCAACAGACAAGGCCAGAAACAAGCCCACAACATGGGTTCTAAGTCTGTCCAGGAAGCAGGATGATACTACAACACCCGTGAGGGGGGAGGTCCACCAGGAGGGAAGCTACCTACAGCATAAGCCAAAGGTCCACCTAGGAAGCAGGATTGGAGACATGGATGCAGAGCCACATCTACAGCATGGCACAAATACAGACTGATAACCCAGGGCTGAGCTTAAATGGAGTCCCTGGGCCAATGGACAGAGGTGTAGGAATACCAGGTGGGGCTGGTCAGGGACATTAAAGTCCTTTTAGTGCCTTCAGGACCCTGACAATGGTTACTTGGCACTGGATTAATGTCATTGGAAGCTTTAGCATGTCTGACTACTAGGAGACATCTGAGGAAAAAATACCCCAGCTTTCTAGAGTTGGAGCTGGCAACCCAGGTGGAGGAACCTTGGAAGTAAGGTGTGAGGAACAGAGCATTACAGAAGACTCATGCTGTCAATTAGGAAACCAAGCCAGTTTTCAGCTAAAGCACAATTAGTTTATGACAGGGGTTTATATGAATGCATAGAAATGGATGCCTTGGCAGGCAGGCAGACTGTGAGGTCATATAAACCTCTCCATTTCATAAAACCAGTCTGAAGTACTATGTATATAGCCTGGAATAGTTTGTATTCTTGTGGTCTTGCTTTCTGAGTGCATTCAGCCAGGGTTACTCAGGTCACTAATGCATGTTATGAGCTTTGAAAGATGAAAACTGTTTTGTTAAATACTGATATTCTGTCTGCATCAAGCTTCCAGTTTTCTTATCAGCTCCTGCAAGGGGTAGAAGTTTATAGGCTGACATCCATGTACATAAAGGATATTTTTAGTCCAGAAGAGGAACAAAAATGTTATACTATACTCTCAATCACCAGCATACTGACTTTAATGGACACTTGAAAGCAAGCTTTGCTTTTCTGTTTTGGTATAGCAGCTATATTCTCAGGCTGGTGTTTCACAATGTGAAGACTTTGAGGGCAATGTCTCAATTTGAGACATTTCTGCTATCCTTTCTACTTCTTTCTATGCTGTCACCTTCTGCATCATGCCCTGGATTATGTGTAAATTGGTCTGTGAAACAAAACCATGTTAAAAAAAAGTTAAAGCTGACCTTTTTTTCTTCCCTTTGGCACTAGGATTTTTTATCTGGATTAATTCCCTCATCTGCCTCACAGTACAGTCATGCTGTTCCAAGTCTGGTATTGCTGCCAAAGGCTTTGATTTGCACATCAACCACCTGAGCAGCTTTGAATCAGGACATAAAGGAGGTTATATGGATTTTAATGCCTGGATGATCAGTTCCAATCATTTAGCTTGACCTGCTACACTAAGCCATGAATTTCATCCAGTAGTTTTTCACTGGAGCTCAGTGACCTCTGGTTGATTTATAGAAAATAGTGTGGAATCATATCCTGCTTTTATACAACAATTCCAAGAGATTGCACCTATCCACCTTTGACTGCACAATGTTGCTTCACCTGAATTCTGATCTGCAGCTGAGCAAGAGAGTGGACATCTTCCATCTGTGTCCCAAAATTTTTTGATATTTCTAAAAACTCTGTCCAGTTTGTATAATACCTGAAGCCTCTTACTTTCTTTACCTTTTATCCTTTCAGTAAATGTTGTGGTTGTTGCTCTTTTTCCTGGACCAGTACTCTCAGTCTGTTTGGGGACTTTTTTTCCTAATGAATGAAGGTTAAATTTGGAAGCCTTCCAGAACAGAGCAACTGTTGCTGATTCGAAGAAAATGTTTGTCTTTGGGCTCTGTATTCACTTTGTAATGTTGCCAGAGAAATTTTGGATACAGCAGTTTGCAATGACATCAGAGGCTAGTCCCTTACCTGCTTTTAGTAAAATGATTGCTTCTGTTATCATTTTGAATAGTTAAATACAAAAGTGTCTCCTATCCTCCCTTATTTATCTTACAGTTCAAATGGGCTCTGTTGTGTCTCCGAATGAAGAGATACATACTTGCAGATTTACAATAAATCCTTCAGTAGCAGGAAAGCATGTATAGCTCTTAAGAGGCCAAATAAAAATGTCTTTCAACTTCTTCAACTTTGCAAAGACCTAAAAGAATGGGTGGCTTGGGAGTGCAGATTACAGTGCCTGCTATGAGTAGCTTGATGGTTCAAATTCCTGCTCTAATCAGACATGAAAGCAAGCCTTTATTTTCCTATGTCGCTTGCTGGTTTCTAGGGAAAGGTCTAACGAGTGCATATGTCTAAAAACTAGTACACATATGGATGTTTTCTGAGGGAAATGAATTTCTGGCTCATTCTTGGTCACTTTGGTAAATTAAGTCTGAGGGAGCTTGGCAGGGATATGTAGAGCTGGGACACTTGTGGCAAGGCCACCTGCGCCCATACAGGTTCTGATCTCTACGGCAGTGAGTGAATGAGCTGCCACTGGCTCCAAGGACACTAAATAGGTAACGGTGAAGAAAAACCAGTGATAGCATTTAGTCAAATATTCAGACTGGCATCACTAAGCCCCCTTTTGAACAGTGACAAAAGAGCAGGAGAAATCGACTGGAAGAGGTACAAAATTTGTGCCTCATGTGAGGGAATAGAACTCAGCCTGTGACAGTTTCAAGACACAACTCCATCCTCTGCCTGAATTCACCTCCATCAGGCTTTACACGCATCTGGCTGTGCCTTGGCCCACATTGTCACTCCACTTTCTTATCATTTTCTTTCTGAATGCTAGTTTGATTTTTATTCCTTTTTAGGTTAAGCTCTCTTAGCTTATTTTTCTTTACAGTGCCAGCAGCTCCATTGCTGATCCCTAACAAACTGCACACAAGCAGCGGCTGTCACGCTGAAACGCAGCCCCTGAGTTGCAGAAGGTCACCAGCTCTTGGTGAGTGTCTGAAGAATGGAGGAAGGAGAAAGGGGAGCGAGGCTCAGTATTTTAATAGGTGAATGCTTGAATCACAGCATAACTAGTAGATACCACTGTCCAAATCTCCTGAAAGTGAATGGCATGAGTGGGTTTGGTCTTGTTCAAGGTCTTGCTCATGATGCCACTGAATAGTCTGGCCTGACTGCCAATGTTTGCTGTAAAAAGACGCAGATTTAGTTTTTGGGGCAGGAAGAAATGGGAGAAGCTTTACATTCTGATATATGGACAAGGAATTGGTGAGTTACAGGTCAGGCATAATGGCCTAGCACACTGGACAGTTCAGAGAAGTTTGGATGTGACCCCTTCATTCAACAGGATAAATAATTCTGTCATTTACTTTGTAGTAAATCTGGTGAACTCCAGCAACTGTCGTGACATAGCTGGGTTTCTACTGGTTAATCTGCAGTGACTCTAGGTGTGTGTGATTGAAAGTCCAATCCCAAAGTGTGTCTGTGAGATCTTTGCTGAATTTTTACCCCTGTATTGAGTGGACTTGGCAGCATCCATCGATCCCATTCAAGTGAAATTATGATGAGTAATGCAATAGATGAAGCCAAGAGAAAAGTAGTTTTCTGTATTTTGTCTGCAGATGGCTGCAACTTGGAGAGAGGGGGAAGGGATAAATCAGGACCAGCCAGATTTATAAGGAATCTGGGAAGGGAGAAAAAGGGGAAGAAAGTCCATGATTTAGCAGAAAACCTGTGCACAGTGAGGAAAGGATTCTAAATGCTTAAACAGTGCAAAGCTGATATCCAGGACCCTTCCAGTGTGGTGAATGAACCAAAGAAAGAAAATATATGTAGAATTTTGTATCTTTTGCATTGAGAATATAGAATTTGTTTATAATCCTGTGCAAAATTTCTTCACATTTTATGTGCATCTGCTGCCAAAGCATTAAAATGCAAACTCCAAGGTGTATCACTGGAAACATTTGCTTAAATTACAGGGACATTTATTGGGTATGAGTGAACTGGCTGAAAGGCTTTGAAAAGCCTTGGTAAAAGGCTGAAAACTTTTGTTCTGTTAACATGGAGGTGAGCTGAGGACAGCAGCAACATAACTGTCTCTTCAGTCCCAAGGGAGCTTAAAAACACAAGGGCTTAATGCATGAGGCATAGCAGATCCTATGGTAGTCACATCACAGCAACTTCCTAGTGTTGGTGGCTCTAAAGGCAGCATGTTGGCCAGTGCAGGTAGATGAGGCTGAAAAGCAGCACAAAAGTTCTCCTGCCCTTGCCTGCACTTCAGTGGGTAGTGCTAAGCGCAGCAGAGGGACAAAACCTTCTTCTAAACCACCTAGAAATGGTCCCTGGAAGCTTTTTAGACCTAATATTACTTGAATCTTACCTGAAAGTCAACTCAGAACTGGGTGAACTATTGCTTACGTGTGTCCCTGCTTTCCAGCTGAAATAGCTGTAATGCAGACAAGTGCTGATTCTGTTGGGAGGGGAGGACAAGCTTGTTAAAGTTTGAGTGTAGCTTTGAAGAGCCACCAAAACCAGGGATATTCACAAAAACTCTGGAGAAGAACACAGATTACAGAGGCTAAATCTGTACTGAACAAGCCTGATCCCTTTAAGGTGTTTTCATCAGGACTACTACTTTAGGCTTTGTGCAATTCTAGGAAGATATCTAATGTAGCATCTGAGATGAAACTATAAGAAACTTAATCAGAATGAATACATTTTTTGAAAGGCAATACCACAGACACCAACCCTGAGGTGTGCTTGAATTTGGAGGATACAATATATCTAAAATAAAGGGGCAGTTATGTACCATACATTCACTTGGATTCAAATTTTTAACAACTCAGAAGAACAGGCATGTTGATTTTTGGGTTGGCAGTAATGGAGGAATTACTGTAATGTGCCAGTCTTCCTCACAGTCTGAAGCAGAAAGAGAAGCATGGAATGTATAGAAAAGCTCCTTTTTAGATTTATTTAGGTCTTCAGTTAAGGTTTCTGTTGACTTTTGTGACAATGTGATAAAATAGTATCTTCTAGATGTGATCTACAAGACAAACCTGAATATCCTTCTCCAACTTTTATCTAAGTAATTGAGAACTTAGCTGTTATTTAGAGTCACAGTTTTGAAGCCCGTTTTCCCCTAGGAAAACTAAAACTATCTCCTAAAATTAAAGACAACCTTTTCATGATGCTCCCCTGTCAGGTTCTTTGTCATCTCTGAATGCAAATTTCTGAAACTTTCTCATCCACCTGCACGTTCCCCCAAGGATTCCTGTGAAATGCTTTGGTCCACTGTGTGTAGCAAAGGTATCAGCAACACGACTTTCTTTTGATGTAACTGATGTGACTTATGACTACATTTTTCTCCATAATTTATGTGTTCTTATTCTCTGTGTTCAGATCACAGAATCACAGAATCGAAGGGGTTGGAAGGGACCTCCAGAGATCATCGGGTCCAACCCCCCTGCCAAAGCAGCTCCCCTGCTCATATGGCACAGGTCGGCGTCCAGACGAGTCTTGAATATCTCCAGAGATGGAGACTCCACCACCTCCCTGGGCAGCCTGTCCCAGGGCTCTGTCACCCTCACTGGGTAAAAGTTCTTCCCCAGGTTGGTGTGGAACTTCCTGTGCTCCAGTTTACAGCCATTGCCCCTTGTCCTGTCCCCACAGACCACTGAAAAGGGGCTGGCCAATTCCCCCTGCATCCCATGTCTAAGATATTTATAAACACTAATTAGGTCCCCCCTAAGCCTTCTTTTCTCCAGACTAAACAGTCCCAGTTCACTCAGCCTATCCTCATATGGGAGATGTTCCAGGCCCCTAATCATCTTCGTAGCCCTCCTCTGGACTCTCTCCAGGAGGTCCCTGTCTTTTTTATACCAGGGAGCCCAGAACTGGACACAGTACTCCAGGTGGGGCCTGACCAGGGCAGAGTAGAGGGGGAGGATCACCTCCTTTGACCTGCTGGACACACTCTTCCTGATGCATCCCAGGATCCCATTAGCTCTCTTAGCCACCAGTGCACACTGCTGGCTCATAGCCAACCTGTCATCAACCAAGACCCCCAGGTCCTTCTCCACAGAGCTCTTCTCCAGATCTTTATGAGCAGAACTTGAAGTCCATATTCAGTTTTAATTTTTGGAAAAAAAGCTCAGCACAGGGATCTGCTTCTAGAATTTATTCTGAAATAATAATGTTGCACAAGCTCTTGTGATTTTTAATTTTTTTTAACATTCCTGATGCTATTCAAACAAAACCTATGCTGTATGTTGCCAACTACCTCCTGCATCTCTGAGTCCTGGACATCATACAGACTGGCATAGCTTGGATCAGATAATGTGAAAACTTAGCTGAGGATTATCAGTAGAACTGCACAAGATATTTGAAGAGGAGGTAATATTTGCAAGGGATACATCAGCCACGTCACCTAGAAAACTGCTGTAGAAAAACAAGTTTTACCTTATGTAACCTCCATTATACCAAGCAACAAATCTTACTTAGGACCAGATCCTCCTCCCCTTAAAGTAGGTGGAAAACTTTCTGTTTGCTTCATTGTGGAGGATCAGACCCACAGGGAGTCTTGTTTGTCTCTGTAAACAGGATAAAAAAGCAAAGGAAACATCCGAGGCGATTTGTAAGAGTTTCCTGGCAGTGTAGGTACCAATAATTCACAACTTAAAAACCCCTAATGCTTTATTCAAAAACATTTTAATCCACATTCACTTTCTTCCATCCATACTTACTTCTCAGGGACTAGAAAGAGAATTGTGAAATGCTTGGCAAACAGGAAGGACTCTGGTCTAGATTCTGTGTTCTATGTGTGCTTTCTGCTTCGTAAACTTTGTTCTGGGAGCACCCTTGGACTCAGCCAAAATGTGTCATCAAAGCAGATCCTAAACCTGACAGCTTGTACTAGCTTTGTTGGAGTTTAATAAAGAATTAATTTACTGTAGATCAACATGTAACTTTGTGCATCCTGCAACAGCAATTCCTGGGACAGAATTATGTTCCATTGCATCCAGTGGTAGAGGAAGACTAAATGTGTTCAGGTGACCAGGTCCTGGCAGTTGTTTCCCTTGTAAAGGCATATTAATGCTCTCCAGTTAAAAGAAAATGCTTTTCTAGTTTCTATGGCAAAATGTGATCTCTATAATTTTCCTCACTGGCAAAGAAGCTGCTTGTAAGAGTTGGAATAATATGAATAATACAGGCTGTGAAATTCAGAAGGGAGAATTTTGTCCTTAGCTATCATAAGAAGCCATTTACATTGGGTATGAAATCTTTATGTCTCTTTTTTGTTCTGAGGAAAGAAATAGAAAAGAAGAAGATATCACTGTCAATAGCAACAAACCTCAAATTCAAAATATGGTTGTCCCTAAGTTTCTTGCCTATTGTTTACAGTTCCCATCTTAATTTCTTGAAGGCTTTCTCCTGCCTGACGTAATATTCTCAGTAGTTAATAAGAGAAGTGTGATCAAGATAAATTGTGTTGAGGTGGGTGCATGGCTTGCTCAAAAAAGAAAAGCCCCATTGAAAGAGTAATATTTACTGGTTTGCCACCAAAACAAGAAGTCAAAAGACATTTCTATTGGATCCTATGGAATTCTACTTTGAACTTTTCTTTATGCTGTTTTTTCACAAAAGACTTCTGACCAGAGACAATACACATGAAACTTTCTAGGATTTCAAGCCATGAGGGATGATGTACATTTGGAGGTCAGTTTTACAGTCTGAAGTTTTCTTCTAACCATTTGTTTCTACAACGTTGTGCTGTCTGTGACATTACTTCTCACAGAAGTGCATTTCTTATGGGCACCCTCAGTGGAGAAACCAGAAGCTGAATGGGTTGTCATGACTGAACTGACAGATCTGCAGATAAATTGATCATTGGCAGATCATCTGGTAGTCATAGATTATCTAGTCCCTCCAAAATGGCGTTGATAAGCATTGGTTCAAAAGTCCCAAGAAATTCTTCAGAAAAAAAGGTTTTCTCCCTTATTTAGCCTCCATATCAGTCTAGCAGTGCAAGACATATTGCAAAGGAAACAGATTTCTTTCAAGAGGAAGAAGAGCAGACTTACAAGTTAGTACAATTAGATCTTTTCCAAGACCTGAGTGCAGAATGATCTCAGGTTTGGGGTTTATCCCATGGCAAACTGTTACAGTTGTTTTCTACATGAACTTGCTTTTGGTTTTGTGAACTGCAGAAAATAAATACATTGTAGGAGGACTCTGAAGTCCTAAGGGACTGCAACTCCTATTACTTAAGCCTTTCTGTGGAGGTCTGTATTTTTCCATCATTTTATTTAATTACTTGAGAGCAACCCAGGAAACATGAAGCTGCTCTGCCTTCATGCTGTGATATCACCCACACTAGCCACATTAAAAACTGTGTGTCTTGAGACTTACTCTGCTCATGTGTTCAGTAATTATTATATGTGGACAGTGGAATAAATCAGGTTATTTCTGGATGTTTGTTTCTAAGATCTCTTTTCCCCATCCTGTTTTAGTCGCCATGTGACTGAAAGTAGAGCACCTTCCTGTCTCTGCCAAGAAATTCCAAGATGACAAAAGATTTTTGTTGCAGTGTAGTTTGGCTGATATGAAATGTATCACTGGTGTTCATCACTCAAAACCAAAGACCTTTTCCTTCTGCATATAGGCAAGGAGATTATCATATTGTAAGATGCAAAGGTTTACACTTTATATAAACTCCCTCATGCTAATTATATAAACCAAATCCTGAGATCTGTACCTATGTGAACTCTCCCTTCACCTTTGCAATATCATCATCAGAAGTTACCAGATAAAATGTGAAAGAATCCAGGAGCCTGGATCTTCCAGGAGCAGATTTTCATTTGAGAAAGAGCTAGGATGTAATGTCTAAACCACAGAAACAAGGAACAAAAGTAGCATCATCATCTTCAGCCTAGTATGACCTGGGAGTAGAATTTTAAATTTTCATCCCCTGTTTTCACAGTTCTCTGGTTAGTACAAAAAAAACAAAAGTAAAGAAGGATACAGTTAAGTACCTTCCAAGAGTATCTGCAGAATGAGGATCAACTGCTCTACGTGATCACCAGGGGAGAGGGGACAAGAAGGAATCACCTTAATTTGCAGCAGAGATGATTTAAGCAGGCACTAGAAGAGCTTTCAGAATGTCAAAATGGGAACTGCTACTAAGGGTTGCTGTTGGATCTCCTTCATCACAGATTCTCAAATCTAGTTCCACAGGCATTCATGGCTTAGGTATGCTCCATCATACCTTTGTGTGAAGACTGATGGTCTTTTCCAGCCCTCTTCTAGGATTCTACAAGTATTTAAATCTCTGGAATACTTTCTTCACTTTTCCCACTGCTTAGGCAAAGACTTGCTAATATCTGTGCCTGTGCACATGATATGATGCATCCACCCTCTTGTCTCCTGGGACATGAGTCACTCATGAAGTGCATTTCACCAAAACTATTTCACCTTCTGCCCCATGAAGTCATTGATGGCACAAAAAGATTCTATTCCTTTGAGACTAGTGGAGAGAAAAAAATCCAGTCACAGTTTACAATGGTTATGCCAGTAATATACACAATATTGTGTTTTCCTTTCCTGACGGGCAGAGTGTTTATTCTTCTACCAGCTGTATTCATTTAGCGTGTTATTCATCTAGTTGGTTTCACTATGTGTATATTTAACAGTTTGCAACAGGGAGGATGCACGCTTTAAACAGCTTTTCCCTGCATGGTTATGTATTAAGAGAGTCTGTATTTACAGTCAATGGCATCTGATAACATCACCTAGTGCCAGAAAATTGTAGCTAAATCTTAGATTTATACCACAGGTGGAACTGATTCAGAAATTATTTTCCAAATATTGTGAAACTCATGCAGTCCTAATTATCTTACAGTAACTATCTTTGGACCTAGGAAAGACAGACAATGAATACACATTCCAAAAGAAAGTAAACCAAAATGTCAAGTGTACCCCATATGTCAAGTGCACCCCATCTAAAGGAACAGAAATTAGCTGAGGATGTATTTCTTGAGTCTATTATGTCAGAGTTCACCTGGGAGTTCTAAGGGTTATTTTGGTTTTCAAAACCCATTATAGAACCTTCTGGAACCAGTGGACCCATTAACTAGTTTAAAGTGGCTTGCATGCTGTCTGTGATGCATGTGTTTAGATGTACCTGGATATTTGGCTAGCAACATTTCTCTGTGACTGTTGTTACAGTAATTCTATATAATACTTGCAGCAAAATCAAAAAGGAGACAGCAGTCATTCCTCCTAGAATGGCAGTTTCTGTGTATGCATACAGACATGGCTCACATCCTCTGCACACCCTGGGTGCAGACAAAAGACAGGGAGGGACTGGAAGAATAATCTTCCTACAAAGTTTGGGTGGGTTTTTTTTTAAATGTTCTAACTTATTCTAAGCTGAATAGGTAAAGGAGAGGGGAGTGGAAATTATTTTATCATCCTGAACACAGCTGCCTATGTAGTGAAAGTAAAAAACCACAGAAGCCTGAAAAAAATGAAGGCTGAAACTTGAAGTATGACAGAACTGATTATGTCTCCCAAACTCAGAAAATCTGAGATTCAGGATCTGATGGTGAAATTCTGGCTAGGACAGTCCTTGCATCAAAGATACTAGTTTGGTTCTGTGCAGGTATATAGGTAGGAGATTTCATTCACTATGTTTGGAATCATAGAATCATAGAATGGTCTGGGTTGGAAGGGACCCCAAGGATCACAGAGCTCCAACCCGCCTGCCACAGGCAGGGCCACCAACCTCCAGGCCTGGAGCTACACAAGGTTGCCCAGGGCCCCATCCAACCTGGCCTTGAACACTTACAGGGACGGGGCATCCACTACTTCTCTGGGCAGCCTGTTCCAGCCCGTCACCACTCTCTCTGTAAAAAACTTCCCCCTAATATCTAATCTAAACCTTCCCTCCTTTAGCTTTAGTCCATTCCCCCTTGTCCTGCCAGACTCCTGTTTGGAGTTGGATCTCTGTTCCAAATATAAAGCCCCTTCATAGTCTGTAGGTATTCTGGAGTCCAGAGTTTTTAGAAGCACCCATCTCTAGCAATACAATCAATACACATGGAACTGCAGCAAGGGGTACAGGAAATCTTTTCCCAGAGAGCTTTAGGTTTCACTAATGTGGATTGACAGTGCTGCCCTTTTTTAGACAGTCTTTAAGAGGCTCAGACAGGATCATACACGAAATGTATGGTTAGGCTGAGAGAGAACAAGCAGGTAACAAGTCTGGTTGGTGAACATCTGTGAATGTTAGTGAACTCACCACGTTCTCCATGACTCCTGTCCTGTTGGCAAGCTCACATTCCTCTGCATGCCCATTGCAAAAGCAGCTTCCCCGGATGATCAGGTCATAAATAGCATAGTGGGCAAATCTCTGAGGTTTCTCTACCAATCCTGAACCGTGGCATGGACATTCCTGTCTTTTTAACAAAAGAAGGCGGAGGTTGGTGAGTTTCAGGAGATCCTGAGCCTCAGGACTATAGGGGTCTTCGATCTTGTTAGCTGGACTTAAGGCACGATAAATCACCTGAAAGACAGAAGATACACATCCAAGAATAGGTATAGGACTCTGCATATACAGAAAACATCCCAAGGCATTGGTCAGGAAAAAGCAATAGTTCCTATTTAGAAGACTTTGCATAAGCAGCTGTGGGGCTGTGACTAATCCCAGAACTTCACAGCTGAGTTAAAACAAGCTGGACAAGCCACAGCAAGTGACTATGCACCTGCTTTCATCCCATCTCAGATGTGAGAAAGGAAACACCTTAGTTTAAACATCTCTCCCTGGGGTTACTGAGCCCAGTCACTTCTAGCAGTTCATCCAATATGTGATGAATTGTCAAATGCTGGTTTCTTCCTTGTGTTTGTGAGCCAAGTGACAACAAGCCAAGGCTTATTGGCATAAATGCAGTATTAATGCCATCCAAATTTCTCAAAGCATTTTAGGAACCTGGCTTTAACATGAGTTCTAGAGTCTGGTACACTAATGCACTAAGGGAATCTGTGAAAGAGGTGGAAAGTGAGATCAGACTTTTGGCTTGGTCACTTAACTATGAGCTAGAAAACACAGCTTGGTTTAGAGTGAGTAAGCATTGAGAGAACCTTGTCTTCAAAAAAAATCGACTGGTTTATTCATTTGGAGAAGAAGCTACACTGCAGTGAGCTCACAGAACCAAAGGTGCTTTGTGCCTGCTGGCTGTCTATGGCTTGATACTCTTCTGTCACAGCTTTTATGCTGTTTGATAGTTCTCTGGAGCAGCTACAGTTTGGTTTTGAGTATCACAGTTCTAATTTGGTGTTTAACACTGACTAAAGGAAGATACTGTATTTTAGAACATGTACCACTCTACCCTTCTCTATCTCTCAGGATGGATTTGTTTCTGTGGCTTTTGGGGAGAGGTTGACAGCAGAGGTCTGCACCACAGTCCATGCCAGTGACTTAGACAAGTGGTTGTGTTCGTTTCCAGACTTAGATGTTCTCTAGGGATACCCTAACTCCAATTTAAGAGTTCTTTTTGCTGTCGGTTGAGTTTTTCTGTCATAGCAGAGAGACTTGCCCTCAGGGTTCTTTGGTCCTGTTTTAGAAGTGGTGATAGTGTCTGACTAAGAGGAGTGAAAGCTTTGTTTCCATAGGGATTCCCTCTTTCTCCTGCTCTTTGCATTTATTTTTTTTTTCTTTCTAGTGAACTGACCAATGTAAATACTTGCAGCATGTAAAATACTTCTGCTCCTTTTTGCTTACAGGAGCCAGGTGTAAACTTGAGAAGAGAGCTTGTGGTACATCCCTGGAAGATAATTATGTTACATATTGATGGCACATGGGGAGATAAACTCCTTTTAACAGAATCAGCTGCCAGGCTTTGCACAGATCTACACCTGTCAGTACCCAGTAGAGGCAGTGGCACATTTCCCACCTGTCTGCAGCATTTTCTGTTTGGTTAACTCTGTTATTTTTTTCTTTTCATTCCCTTCTCTTATACTATCAGCTACTTACAAAGCTGCAAACAGTCCTGTTTGGTGAGATCAGAGGTGCCCAGATCCTGTTTGGTGATCTCAGAGCTGTGGGCAGATTGCCCAGGCTGTGCAGTGCAGGTGCCTACATTCCCCTGACCAATGAAGCCATGACAAAACAGCCCAAGCCTTTCCACCCCAGTGTCTACATTCCCCCAGTCAATGGAACCATAAGCAAATGGTCCATTTGGTTTTGTCCAGGTGCCCAGCATTCCTCTCGTTGATGAATTCACAGGACAAAGACCAAATCTCTTCTGTCCAGTTCCCCTAATACAGGATGGTCTGATTTTTTAGTGGAAACCAGTTTTATGTACCCTGTCTCCTGTCTCCTTCCTAGTCCCTTGTGGACCACACAGAGCTGGAGTGGTTTCTCAGAGTCCCAAGCACCTGGTTGTCTACAGATGCAAAAATCTTCCTCCCACATGGACAGTTAGTCTAAGACCAAGGCAGTGAACTGGATGGAATTTTCTGCACTATCTGCTAAATTCAGAGATTTAAATCCAGCGTTGAAAACTAACTACTGGGATGTTAATCATTAAAAGTCTTTGAAACTGTTTTAAAGTCACAGAAAACAGAGGAACCAAGGGTAAAGCACTCTGGTGACTGGTTTTTATAAGTCCTATTCTCACAATTAGTTTCTTGTCTATGGTTTCTCTAATAAATATGCTCAGTAGAAATGATATCTCCTTACAGGATAGCTCTCCAGAGGATACCTAGCAGATCACTGGCTTGAGAACATAAATGCTAGAGGTACTTCACTCCAGGACAAGACATCTGAAAAAAGGTAATCAATATGTCATTATCTTCTGTCAGATCTACACTGGTCCTTGCCAGTGACTTCCTTACACAGGGCTGGGCAAGAGGCTTAATGTCTCTGTGCCCCAGATCCCACGTGCGAATGGCTATGCATCTCCTCACAGGAGACAGAGAGGGAAAGTGAATGAGGTGAAGAACAAGAGTTTTTACTGGGCCCTCTGAAAAAAACCGACTAGACAATGGCCAAAGTATTTCTTTTTACTCTCTGGGATTGTACTTCTGCTTGATAACAATAGTCTTGCATTGTGCTATGTTAACTGTGAAAAAAAATCGTGTGCTGTATTACACTGCTAGAAAGCTGGTTTGTCTACAGTATAAGTTTAAAGAGATGGATTCATGTTTTGAGATCTCAAGTCAATTATCCATCCTCCCCATGTCTTAACTGGCATCCAGATAGCACCGAGCTCTTCAGGCAAAATAGAAGCTGTTGGGTGCTCTTTTCTCAGCATAGGGCCATTTACTTTCACGAAGCTGTATTGTTTCTTGTTTCTTTGCTTGACAGCTTGGAAAAAGGTTGGGTTCCCTGTGGTTTTATTGTTTTGCAAATATTTTCATTTCTGGCATTGCATCTCTTGAGGGAAGTTTCTTTGGCATTTTACATATCCCCTTAGAACTCTGAACAGTATTTGTGAATAGAGATGTTAATAGCTTGGCTGTCCCATAGGGGTTGTGGCATCCTTTTAAGAAAAACAAGTATTCCATTCCAGTTGAGGTACAAGAGTTTGCTTGTATGATTAATTCATAACACATTTCTGTCTGGAATAAGCTCAGCAGTGAGACTGGATTTGTTTGTCCTTATCTCTCCCAAGGCAAGACTTGTTAAGTGTTAAAAGATCTGATTTAGGTGACATAACACTAGTGAAGTCTTTTGGGAGTGGCATTTCTGTGTTCTTCTTGGATTCAACCACTAGGGAATGAGCCTTTCTTGACTTTGTAAAAATCAAAGCTATCGAGGACTTACTTATACAAAGACATTTGGTATCAGCAGAGTGAAAGCAGAGATGTTGTGCCACTGTAAGTAGTCTTAGGTGAGCTGCCTTTTGCACAGAGGTAGCACAGTTTTATTTTGTATTTAAATCAATTTGACAGCATTATTTTATACATGCATACACGAATTTTCCTGTATCTTTCTTTCTGGGGGACACATTCTCCTTGAAATTGGTGGTTAAGAACCTTGAGCACAAGTAAGATTATAATAATGTATTCTTCATCTCTTGGCTAATTTTAAACATTTGATTGGATGTTTACTCTTACATTGGTGTTTGTGACAGTCATTACATCTTCCTTAACATATGTGTTGCCCTACTGCCAAGAGCAATATGTTACAATCCCTAAGTTACATTTATTAGTCTATTGTGTGTATTGGGATGAACTTTTAAAACAGATCTTGTATCTCACCTAACATGCCCTGAATTATTTTTCCATAAATGCATAATTTACCTAAAAGACCCCAACGCCAAACCACTAAACATTTTTCTGTAAAAAAAATACATTATTACATTTTAAACTAATGTATTTGGGTTTACAGTTCCCTGAGGGAAAAAAAATCCTAAATTAGGAGACAGATAGGTGGTGGTTATATATGTGCATTGATAATTTTATATGGTACAGGGAAGAATTTTATTTCTGTAAAAGAAGAAGAGATGTCATCGTGACCAAAATACAGAGTTGGAAATGCAACTATTTGTTCAAAGCCCCAGCACAACTGTTCAGTATAATGTTCAGGAAGTAGCTTAAGCTTCATACTGTTCTGGAATTCCAGTGGAATTCTGGAAGTCTGTTGTATGTGCTGCTTACTTTTTTAAAAAATAGGATACAGGTCCTCAAGTACTTCATGGAATGGGAAGAAGATTAACAAATTTATGTCCATAAAATTATCTGAGGTTCCCTAAAGATGTACATAAAATACATGCAATTTAAGTAATAATGGGTAAAAGTTAAGTGTTTGGCCATCACAACCATTTCCTCGTAAGTGTTTTAAAGATGAGATTAGAAACAAATCTAAGCATTAGGGGACTCCTAGAGTCATGAGCTGTGGGAAGAGACACTCCATCTTTTCCCTGTGTTATTTCTTCCTTTCTTTTAGTTCACAAGTTTTGCATTTCCAAAACCTATGAAGCAGATTCCTTCTAGACAGATCACAGAATCACAGGATGGTAGGGGTTGGAAGGGACCTCTGGAGATCACCTAGTCCAACCCCCCCCTGCTAAAGCAGGATCACCTAGAGCATGTTGCACAGGATCATGTCCAGTCTGGTTTTTAATATCTCCAGAGAAAGAGATTCCACAAACTCTCAGCAGACTGTTGCAGTGCTCTGTCACCAGCAAAGTAAAGAAGTTTTTCCCTTGCATCGAGATGGAACTTCATGTGTTCCAGTTTGTGCCTGTTGCCTGTTGCCCCTTCTCAGGCACCACTGAAAAGAGTCTGGTCCCATGCTCTTAATACCTGCTCTTTAGACTTATAAGCATTGACAGATGTTTGACTTCTGCCTTTGCAAAAATATGGCTAACTTTTCATTTCCCAGAGACACTGTGCAAACTGCAGTTTTCCAGTATAGTAACATAAAAGGTATGAAGAGAGAGTAATGAAAAAGAAGTGACTTCTCATGGTTAAGATGCAAGCTCTGAAAAGAACTTCCCATGATGTTCACTGTAAAGCTATTTCTCATCTAATTTCTGTCTGGTATTGAGCTCTGTAGACCTCTGTTGGGTTTGTTTTGGTGTAAGAGACTGCTCTGAACCCCCCTGGTTGTTTCTCTAAACATCAGTGTGCAGATTTCATAAAAGTACCATATGCACAGCTGCAGAAGAGAAGCTGATGGTGATTGAGTCTGCCGGGACACACTAGAAATCTTTCTGCTTCCATTGGATAGGCTGGAAGTTGAGGGTATTCAGCACCTCTATAGTCTCAACCCACTGTGGAAATACATCCTAGATCCTGAGTTTCCCTTATGATCAGGAGCTGACACTGGAGCTGAATGCTGAGTAGGACATTCATGCTTATCTGCATATCTGCTATCAAGCGCATATTTGTCATTCTCATTTTCAAAAGTCCATCAGCTGCACCTCAAAAAGATGGTCGCTACTCTGTCCTCTCCTGACCTTTCTAAGAGCAAGGAAGTTTGGAGAATCCTGTAAGTGTGCAAAGCTAAAAAATGTAACCACTGTAAGAGGAATGGTTCTGCTGTACACAAGTTGGCACAGGTTCACAGAGGGTGGTGATGTTTTATCACCAATCAAGAGATCATCTTCATTCCGGAGACAGTGTCTCAGATTTTTGATTTCTTGCCATATATTTTGCTTCTCCATTCTTGATGCAGATAATTCTGTTTTCTTAACCTGATCTTCCAGCCAGTGTTAATCAGAAAAGATGTGGACAAAACAAAGGTTCCCCCTTGCAAGCTCATAGCCTAAGGTCAAGGAATGAGTCAGAAATGGAGGGCAGTGCCAATGCATGGCCTCCTACAAAAGAAGATCCTTGTGCAGAACAAGAATTTGATATTACAAATCATCCTTAAGCTATGTTGATCACGTTGCACACAATCAGGTTAATGAGATCAGAAATGTCTGTGTGCTTATACTAGGCCCATCAGAAGGAAGCTGCAATAAAAACTCTCATCAGTCCTAAATCCTCTTCATTAAGAGATTTTCATGTGAGTTGATTTTGTTGTTAAAAGAATAGTAAACAATTGTCTCAGAATTTTTCCTACCCAGTGGCAAATATCCTCTGATTTATTCAATGGAGCCACTTGTCTAAAATTAATTCTTCCATCTTGTGCTGCTCTAGTCTTTACTAAGAAGCAGCCTCTTTCCTATTTTGTGATACTTTTGGAGCATGGAGAAAGTCTAGCTATTCTCTTACCTATTAGAAGGCCCAGTCTGATAATTCATGGAATAATGTTTTTAAATCAAGATCCACTGCTTTTCTGTCCTTCCAAAGGATAAAACTTAAAAGCCAGTATAGAATATGATAGTGTATTAGAGAAATAATTGTGCATTTGATTTTTTTAAAATTTCTCTGATCTGGGTAAACTCAGCTACTATCAAGACAGTGGCATCTTGAATTCATTCTGTGTTTTCCCAAACAGAAAGAGTCAATGTCCCTTCAATTTGAATTTGCTTTGAGGTTATTCCAGTAATCTAGTCAGTGTGGCATTAATATTAATATTTGGCATTGCTGCCAATGTGGTGATGGGGAAAGGCTGCACAACAGGAGTTAGAGGCAGACAAATCTGAGGAGCCATGCAGACAAAACGTATTCCATAGATTCAGGTTATCTGCAGATGTAAATCTCTGCATCTGTGTAGAAAGGCAAGGTTTGTGTCTTCTGTCAAGCCAGGTAATGGAGTACAAAATCGAGACCTATTGAGCACCAAACCCTTCAGCTTGCAGTCTGTATAGAGGGAATGGACAAAATTCCTTCCATCCTACATTGTGCCTCCTTACATGGCGATGGGAGAAAGTTTCCATGCTCCCACAAAGTTCAGTGTCCTTTTTCATTCTGAGGAATGATACTGGCTCTGAAACGGCAAAGAGTGGCATAAGGAGTTCTGTGATACAGACAGCCTGACTGGGCACTGGTAAGAGAAGGAGACTCATTTCACTCTGTCTGCTGAATTGTCAGTCAAAGTTAAAACAACCCATTCCTGTCAGTATCAACCACTGTCAACCAAGCTGTGGTCTCATGGGAGAGCATCCATTTCTTACAAGTGGAACCACTTACATCTCTAGGTCTTGGCTGAATTCTTACACATGAACAGATTTAACTAACTGCACAGGCTCACTGTGATGGTGATGTGTGGACAACTGTAGAGCAAGCAAGTGTTCGTTTGCCTAGAGTCTGAAAATTACGGCAGTGAATCTCTAATATTCATAGCATTTTAGACAAGAATTTTTTCACTGTTGAGACTTGGAAAAAAAAAATCATGGCTACAACTCCTCTAAGATTTTATAAAAGAGGTGTGAAGATAAATTGTGATATCTGCTGCCTTGTGCGTTCAGGCAAAGCAGAAGCAATGCTTAAAAAAAACCCCTTACTGTGTCTTTTTGGCAAGTTCCTAATGTTTCTGAAGTGGCTCATTGCAAACCAGGTCAGAGTAGGACACTTGGTGCCCTCCTGAAGTTCACTTGCCAGGGATGGGAATGCTGGATTGATCTCGTCAGTTCAAATTCCCTTCAGAGACAAACCCTTGAGCCCCTTAATTCTTCCTCCAGGGAAGCAGGGCCTGGCAGTGCTATCTGCTTGTTTACACTGCTGGTGTTAACTGCTTCCTCTCAACTTGCCTCTGCATTCTATCTCCTCTACAGTTCATATTAAATGAAATGCTGAACAGACAGCCCTAGTCATAACATTCGTGCACTTACCTTCACTAGTGACTAATCCCTCCTGGAATCCTTTCCGGCTGGAAGTCAGCATAACCCAAGCATCACACAACTTTGAGAGGCCAGACCTGATGACTATTGTACAATTCACTGCAGTGCAGGACCCTGCCCTTGCATCTTATCTGCTAGGAATTCAACCTTGTGATGTGCTGAGCATGTTTCTTTTCAGTGACCCCACTGCCATATGAGATCAGGTCTTCAAGAAGCCACTGAAGCCTCAGTGGTGACCTCTTGAATTATTGATGTTACTACCTAATGAAGTATGTGTGTGTAGGATCCTCCTTTGTTTATCAAAAGGTTTGGCATGAATGCAGAAAAATAAAATCCTGAGAAAAGACACCAAAAGATGTAGGTCCTTAGAACAGGATCACATGCATCCCACACAGAGCCTTGGTCCTGGCCTGTCTTGGTGTCTGTGTGCAAGTGGTCCTTCTCTGCCATAACTGTTGTTCTGGCAGTCCCAGTAGATGGAGAAAGGCACCAGAGGTCTTCAGTGTCGCTGCAGAGGAAAAGGCCTTCCACTGGCTTGACTGTGGCTTCCTTCTGAACAACCTGGTGGCTTTTGAATCAGACGGAACTGTATCCCATCACAACATGTCTTGATCTGGCATTCACAGAGTGAATGAAGAGTGATTAAAAGTCTTTTATCTACAAATCGAGTCCACTCATCTTTGACAAAAGGCACTGCTGGGGACTTCTGTCCCTAAAGAGGTCACCACAGGATACCAAATGGAGAATGAACAGGTCTTCTGCGCAAGGCACACTTAACATGTTGCCATAGAAACCAGTTACTTAATTCAGGCATACACAATTCTTCCAGCCCCCAGTGTATTCCAGTAATGGGTTTATTATATCACACTTCATTGGTGTCATCTGTCACACAGACACTCACATAAATGAACCAGCCTTTGATTCAAAACTCCCTTCCCCTAGCTAGACCCAACAGGGGAAGGGTCTCTTTTTGGGTCTGTTGGCTGTAAGGAGGTCAGTGTTCTACCTCGCTTTGCATGCTAATGTCTTCCTTTCATGCAAACATCATCTTGGATGGAGAATAACATTTGTTTTCGTTTCCCAATATGCCAGTTTATTAAAAACATGCTCCTAATCTCTCAGCAACTTGAGTGCACGTGCTGGCAGGATGAAGGCTGAAATATTTGGGTCCTGGTTTCCCCTATATGACATTTGAACTGTAATTAATGTCTGATACAACATTGTGGTAATTTCTCCTTTTGTTTGGGCCAGAGTTTTGATTTACGTTGGCCGACTTGAAGGTCTTTATCAATTAGAAAAACAGATGGATGGACATGTAGGTAAAGAAGGATTCAGCTGATGCATGAACCTCCACACAAGCACTTCCTGTAGATGCACTTAGAGTAGATGAACAGGCCTCAAAAAGATGGGGTTGGTTTTAGTTCATGATGTTATGTTGGAGGTTGATGTACTGAAGCTGATGGAACAGTTGAGAATTTTTGCCTTTAATGATAGGATAAAGATTAGAAGCACTTGCTTCCCATTTAATATATAACTTCTTCTAGTGATAGAAGTCAACAGGCAGAACACAGGGTACTTAACAAGGCAGTCAGGACTTAAGATATGCTGGTGGTGGATTTTCACTGAGTGTTTTTAGGAATAGAAAGTTAGGTGTTGATCTATAAGCTTCATAAGAAGCAAATGATCTGTAGGTAATTGGTAAATACTCTTTCTCCTAGATCTAGGATCTGGATGTGAACAGGAGTAAGGAATTTAATAAACTCTCAAAAAAAAACCTGCAAAAGGCACAATAGGAAGATTAATTTTGTGCCCTCTTAAAAAGGGATTTGTGTCTCTTCTCCAAGTGAGTAGAAAAACACCCAAGAAAAACCCAAGTGTCATGCAGTAGAAATTACTTCAGCCTCCTCAGTAGAGAAAATGGGCGTTTATCTTAGAGCATTAATTAGCATTTAAGTTGGAATGGTTTTGATCATTTCAGAAATGTTGTCATCTTATGATGTGAGCTCCTCAGCAATCCAAAGCTTAGCCAGAATCAGTAATTGGATAGGTCAGCCAGGAGGTGAAAAACCAGCAGAGAACACTGCAGAGCGTAGTGGTGGCAATTCCATCAGCTTCCTTCCAAGTCATTGTGAATCAGTGCTTGAGGGGATGCTCTGCTGACATTTTTATCATCTTTAAAAATAAGGTATATAATTGCAGTTCTGACGTGCATGGGCGAAGCACCTTTGAGACTGGTAGTGAGAATAGTAGAGACTTGAAAAGCCTGATGATTTTGCACCCTTGCCATAGTGACATTTCATGGATTGATTAGGAGATCTCTGTAAAGTCTGTCCAGAACTTCAGAATCCTTTTGAATGTGCTATGAAATAGTATTTGTCCTGTTCTCTGTTAAGTTGCCCTACAGACTCCTGAGTTTCTTTAAAGCTTCAGCTCTCATCTCATGGAGGAAGTGATGTCTGTATGTATTAAATTAATGTAACAGATCATGGATGTATTTGAGACCTGTAAATATCTGACTGGTCTCACTGTTACTATTGTTTTCTGTCATCTATTACCACAGCATAGATTATTTATGCATACACACATTCATTTCAGTGCAGTTCAACTTGCTGCCCAAGTTGCCAGAATCATTTTGACTTTCAGTCACATGGACTTGTGTTGGATGAATGTTTTATTATTTAATTTTCTGCCATCTACTTCTCAAATTTGTTGTAGCAGCAACACATGGTCTTAATGATATTCCCCAAGGTTAGATAGGCACAAAAGCCTACCCTGTGCAGGGCAACAGGGGATACTGTAGTAGAGAAGGGAGTGTTGTTTTGTGTTTACGGCCAAGGCATATACCTCAGAGTCTGTATTCTGCTTCTTACTCAACCAGAATTCTCTTGATTTACCGTGAAACACTTCACCTTTCTGTGCTGCTCTTTCCCCTCCTGTGAAATGGAAACAGGACCCTTATATGTGTGCTGAAGATCATTAAATGGATCTTGCAAAGTGCTTCCAGATTTTTGAGTGGAAAGCACGTAAGACTGGAAAATTATATTAGTTGCCTCGATTCTGTATCGACGTGGCACATTGTAATCTCTCTACAGAAGACATTTGGATGTATTTTACTTAAATGTATCTTGATAACTGACCAGCAGAATTACTACTCCAGGAACGAGACAGTTCAGCAGTCAGATGATCCGCTCCAGATTTTGCTATGCAGAGGTATTTCCCAGCCTGTTGCACAAAGATGAACTCAGTCTCTCCATACTGCTGTTTCCTTTCTTCAAGCATGGTACAGCCATTTCTTTCTTCTCAAGGGCTTTTTGAAGTGCACTGCTGAAACCACCATGGTTTTTGAAGTCTATCTGGACCATTCACCTCACTCCTGAAGTTAATTTGCAAGAAAGTATTACTATTACTCAGGACAGGGAAACCAAGAGTATTGTGACTTCTCTAAGGAAGAGAGATGGAAGAGAAAGGACTCTGGCCTCTGTTGTGATTATAGGAATGTCTTATAATCTCACTTTCTGCCTTTAGGTCTCTTTTATAAAACAATACCTATTACATTTACCATCTTTCCCATCTAAAATGTTTCAAAATAGATGAAAGGAAAAGGTTATACCTAACTACCTGATTACTAAGCAGTTGTTAATGTTCTTACCAGTGGAATTTATCAGAGCAATAGCACATTTATTTTAAAATAAAGTCTGAGTAGCACATCAGAATGTTCAGACCAAGGGAGAGCCTTTTCTCACCATTGAATATTGAAACCTGGCTGATCACTTCCACTTCTGTCTCTAAACAGTTTCATTTCTGAGCCTATGTCTTGATGCAACCTGTGTGGTCACCCCCAACAAGAAAAGTTACATTAAACTTAGGGAAAGGATGTATTTAAAAGTCATCCAACCATCTAGGATTTTTTTATATGGAGAAGAAAAGTAAAGACCATGCAGTTCATGTCATCTTAAAGTAGGAAACCAGTCTGGGTAAATCAGACTCTGCAAACATGAATTTCCATACATCAGTTCTGTTGGAATTCTAGTTCAGTTATTGGTGTTTGCAATAGAAAATTTGGCAATGTTAAACCTGTCCTGTGCAATCCTTGTAAAAGAAATTTGTTAAAGCTTCCATTTATTTTAATTAATATATAATTTCTCTTCTTCTCCACCTTTATTTTCTTAATACAAAGTCTTTGGGGATGAGCTACCTTTCTTCATTTCTATGTGCAGTACCTCTTTGAGCACATACGCTCTGATTTGCACTCAATCTTCAGCTGTTTGACATTAAACATAGTCCAAATGTTAGTTGTTGCTTACCTCTCCTCTAGTGCAGGGCACTGCATCTGAATACCTGGAAGTGCACATGGAGCCCTCCTCAAGGAGATCATCCTGGAGCCCAAAAGTCGCTGTACAGTTGGTGGAAAAATACTTGTAGGGCCTCCAAGTCTGCCCATAGTCCTGGGATCTTTCCAACACCATCGCAGCTGGGCGAGGTGACTTGAATACAGCAATGACATGGGTCAAGTAGAATTCTGTTTCAAAGTCCAGTCTGATTTCTTCCCTGTGTACCCCTTGGGCAGACTGCCACCAGGAGATGGGGTTTGCAAAGAAATCATCTGTCATGTCAGCAGGGAGATGGGAGTTATCAGGCTGGTTGGCATTACATTTGGTGCAGCGAGGCTGCCCACAGCCATGGGACACCTGATGGAGGAGATTCTGGTCTGGGTAGAAGCAGTACAGTTCTGTACTGTTCTGGCCACACGTGGTGAGAGTAACTGGTGTCCTCCCTGTTGCAAGGTTTCCCACTGGAGGGTTGCAGGAACGACCAGTACAGCGGAAGGCTCGTAACCTCATGGGATCTGAAAGACAGGCAAAAGAAACAAAACTAAGTAGAATTTCTCAAATACTTCTCAGGCTGTAACAAATGTGACCATGTAAATGTTTGGAGTCCTCATCTGGGAACTGACATCCAAGAGTACTCCTTTTAAGGAGAACTACTTCACCTTTTCTACACAAAGTTTGGAGGGAGCTTCCCAGTAAATCTAGTCCTTGGTTTTGGTGCCTAATTCATAAATTGAGGTCTTTAGAAAACTCATGTTTATGGTACTTAACTTTGGTCTCTGTTGGAAATGCAGTTGCAGTGGTCTCTTTAACCACCGAAAACTTGTGTTTCCTTATTTTCACTCTAGTAAATCTCTGTGTGTGAGGACTGAATAGATTCAATGCATTTATTTTCATTGTTATGAGAAAGCAAAGTCAAACTGTACTATACACTGGAGATGCATTAAGAAATGAGTTGATTCCTGCCCAACAAATTACAGACACAAATTACACATACAAACAAATAAACAAAGCATGCATTTCCATAGTTATGCATTATTGGCATAATTTTGAGGGGTGTTGAGTTTCTACTGCTCCATTTGAGATCACCTGGAGTTGTTTATACTTAGCAAAGCTGAAAATCAAATCTCTGTTTAAATACCTTGACATGGAGTAGGTAAATGTATTCTATTTGCCAAGTTTGCAAATACTAGCAAATTTTAGTTATCTTCAATGCATATATCTACCATTTGGCTATCAGTCGTGTCCTGTCACACTGGAATTAAAGATCACTCCAAAACCTTATTACCATACTGGAGAAAAGTGCTTTTCTAATGACATATGAAGTCCTCTTTCCAATTTAACCATTTAGAAGGAGTTAAAGACTGACCTTGCAAGGTCATAAATCTAATCCAAGAGGTCACAAAGTCAAATGACTGGATGTAAGTCCTACAGGAAATTATCTTTCTAATGAAACATAGGATGACTGTAAACCTTGGGTAATCTAGGAGCAGTTCAAAGGTCAGCTATTCTAGGTCAAATTTAAAAATCCCAATTCGGTTTATAATCAGCCTTTAGTTTTAAAATCAAGTTAGGTAAATGAAAAAACCTCTAATTCAGACTTATAAAAATACTCAAATCATAGATGTAGTTGGATGCAACTCTTTTGGAAAGGAATGTTTAGGATGAAAAAATGTTTCCAGCATGCACAGTGTTGCCTCTGAGTTGCTTCTGTCCTCAATTCCTCAGGCCAAAAGAGAAAGGTGAGAGGTGGACATTGTTTTGGAAAGCACTTCATGCATTTTGCTTCCCAGGATTAGGACACAAGATGAAGTTGCTGTATGTTCCTTGAATCCCACTCACCAACAGTGTGCATTAGGTAGACTTAAACTTCAGATATCATGGAAGCAGATCATCCAAAAATGCTCTCAACTACTCTTAGAAACAGGTGGAAGCCACCTTCAAAGGAGCTTGGACTTAATGTGTGCTTGCATTACAGACATTGCAAGCAGCAACCTCAGGGAAAGAGGGGGTGCCTGGGGACACTCTAAGTTTTCTCCTGGTGGAATTGTCTTCCACCAGTGGCTGGAATGGGCTTGGAATGGCCAAGACTTTTTTTTTAAGTATCCCTGTGAAGTCCTAGGAGACTGGCAGAGCTTAGAGGGCAGCAGAGCCTGAATTACACATGCACCCAAAAGTCCTCAGATCAAAGGAAGGAAAGCCACCCCTCCTCAGTCTCACCACAACTCCCTGTGCCAGCACAGCGGTGAATTTTCATGAGAGGAGGAGTTGCAGAGCTGGGGAGGAAAGAAGATGGGGATGTTTGGCTCAATCAGTTCTGTTCTTTGCTCCCTAACTTCAGCAGAGCAGGTGATTCTTAGCACTATGGGTGATCCTCCACCAAGCCCTCAGACCATCCTGGCTGCTTGATGTATTTTCATGTGTTTTCTTTCTGATTATGAAATCCTTATTCCATCTGAGCCTGGTACAGCTACAGACAGCAAAAGAACTTCAGAATTTTATCTGGGATGTTCCTTGCAATTTCTCTGAGTCTTTTTGTCTTGAGAAAGGACTCAGGTTTCCCCCAAAGTAGCTTAGAGCTTCCTGCTTTTTGCAGAGCACCTGAAATTCCAAGTTTTTGTCTGTTTTGGAGGGTGAATTTCACTGAGTCATGCAGAATGCTTGAAATAAAGATAAATCCATCCTTATAGGTCAGTAAAACTATAACCAGCTACAACTGCATGCCTCAATAATGTCTTTGCAAGTGGTATTTAGATTCATACTCATGTAAAAATTACTAGAAGTAAGGAAAGCACAACAATGTCTGTGTTTAATGTACAGTGGATATTAACTGATTTTGCTTAGTGCTGCAGAAACGTGTCATCTTTGCCTCTGGAGAATTTAAGTGGGACTGGTTTTACAACTGATGTTTGAACAAGCATTAGCTCTAAGAGTCAGGTTACTTAGTTTTGATTAAGAATGGGTCCATGTAACAAATGCTATTGGCTTGTGGATAAATATACCATGTAATTAAAAGAAAGTCCATCTCTATTGGTGGATTACACCACTGAAGCTTTCACAGAGGAAATGGGATGCTGGAGTTCTAAATTTAGGGAGTTAGGGGAAACTTTGCAGACAGGAATGTGAGAAAGTAAAAAAGGAAACATTTTTAAAAGGGAATGGCTGCCTTTTGTATTTCCCATAAATGGGTTATTAGTCTTGTATTGAGTTTTTCAGCTGTTTTAATCTGAACCTGGAAAGGGAAGAAAAACAGCAGTCACAAGAAGGTTTATTTGGCCCTCTTGCCAACACAGCAACATCAATAAACAGTTCCTGTCTGAACTGCTGTGTCATTAGGAAAATGGGAGAAGAATGAAGTGCAAATTAGCAGAAGGGAGTTTGAGAGAAGGAGAGAGATTGGAAAACGGAATCTGCAGTCGATTAAAAGCTTTGCATTTAAAGAAATCAATTGGCAGAACATTGCTTGGCCACAAGGATAGCACAGCCTGTCCATCACTCACTGACTCTGTGGAAACAATGTGAAATGTTGAATCTGGACAGCGAGGGGAGACTGCTGCAGAAGAGAGCGAGCAGCCAGGCGAACAAACAACTTACCCCAACTGCCAGGAGGACTCACTGAATAATTCATCAAGAACTAAACACTTTGGTTGCTCATGGGTGCTGCATGTTGCTATGAAGTTGATTAGCTTTTTACTCCATGGAGGATGGCTTGGCTCCATAAATTATATGATTAATTTATTTGTTTGGTTTTTTGGTCCCTCAGAGCTGTGCCACAAAGTGGCAGGTCAATGGCACATGCCTGGCACGTGTTATATCAATGGTGTTATCTGATGATTAGGAAATCATGCAGTTCAAGGGAGGTCATAGTACAGTATTCATGGGACACAATTTCAAACAGAGATCTCTTACTTCAGAGCCTTGTAATGCCACAGAGCATTGTAGACAGTAACTAAAAAACAGGTTCAAATATTTTAAGGGGTTTTTTCACCCTTCTTTGCATACCTGACAGAAGAAAGGTCGTATGGCAACTCAGTCAAAGCCTGCTGATGTGACTGAAAAGATGCCTAATATTTTCTGAGTGATTTGAATTGGAATTTTTATTTCTTTTCTGTATGCAAATCTGTAATTTTATGTGTTCGAGTCTCCCACAGTGAGCCAGGAGAGTGAATTTCACAGTTCCAAGCAACATGTAAACAATAAATGCTATGTTTTTGATGGAGCAGTTTCAGCACGTATGGCCAACCTGGATTTCACTTGTTCTGTATCTGTTAAACTTCTTTTTTTTTTTTTAAATAACAAACTTTTAAGTGTTCTTTTAAAGCTAACCAGCCCAGGGATATGAGTTGCTCAAGTTTTTATTAATTAAACCTAGAATTTTACCCTTTAATGAAGGTTACAGCAGAAGTGCTATACAACCTGTTTGTTTGTCTGGAGCCAACATGCAATAAGTTGGGCAAATCATCATCCATTTGAATAGCCTGGTGTATTTCTGCATTAAAATAGCCCTGATGACTGGATCTAATGAGCCATCCTTCATAAATACTCAAAAGGTGAAGTTTTGAATATGCTACAAAGCCAAGCTGCCTCCATGACCTGGGACATGGACAGAAGAATCAGATCCCAGGTCTGGGCTCTCTTCCATTGTGGCCAGTTGCAGTCTGCCTGCCCACATCCCTTCTGGAGCAAGGGTGGGCTGCAACACCTACAGCTTCATCTGTGAATGAGTTGGATAATCCCAGATCTGAGGAAAACAAACACTGCTGATAATCGGGTCCTACAACTGATTTGAAGCTTGGGGATAGAACTGGCCATTTTTGACCAGATCACGCCCCCTCTTGGGGGGCTGCCATCGGGAGAAGAGCTGGCCCGGGCATTTGTGATGCCCGGGGCTGGCTGAGGCTGAAGCAAGAGCCCAAGCTGTTGTCAGTCCTCTTAACTGTCCTGATATGCAGAAGTTTTCAGACCACTGCAGTTTATTTGGGGGGAATAATGTCCTCCACTTGCATGAGACTAGGGGAAGGATCACCTAAGTGTCACATCTCATGATATAAAAACTAGGTGACTCCTCCAGCTTAACCACTAAGTTGTGGGCTTCTGTGCTTTGTTTTATTTTGTTTTTTTCCCCTTGGCATTATATCTAAAGCTCGAAGGAGCCAATCTTGACAGCCCTGACTTGTCTTTCCTGCACAGAGATGGCAGAAAGCAAATACTGTACTCCCCACAAATACTGTACTCCATGTACTCCCCACACAAGTGCCCCATCAAGTTGTTTCACTTCTGACCAGAAAGGCTGAAAAGGAGGTTTCCTGTATAGGCTAATGAAGTATGTCAAAACCATACGTCCCTGTACACCTCTCAGCTCAGGAGAAGGCTGAGACTTCTACATCATTTTACACAGATGGGCTAAACACTGTCTGAAGTTAATCTGAGCAGTACTGGCCCTGCTTGTAACAGGACCTGTAAAATTCAAGATTAATTAATTTCTACATTATGTATTAAAAGGGATTTAAAAAGAAAGGTAACATTTGTGCTTTCATAGGCTGATGGTTCGTGCAGCCTTTGGACCAAGAAGCGTATATTTCAAGTGACATTGAATCCTTCATGTCATCGCCTTCAATATCCTTTAACTTTGCTGTTACTCACAAGGTCCTACCCCATTATTCTGACTGTGCCTAGCTCCATACAGAACACACCTTCTCCCCTCAAATCCACTTTCCAAGCAGTCAGCTGTGGGCTGCGTTTCCTTGAAGATTCATTTTCACTTTGCGAATGGGATGCAGGGCAATCCTAGGCTAGATTGTAACAGGCTGCTTCCCACAACAGTAACAGCAACTTTACATCCCTGTAACCTTTCTGTGCTGTGTGTCAGTATCTGTATCCTACAGGGAGAGCCCTAGCCTGGAAAACTAGTCAATGCCCAAGACAAGACAGCAAGAAGACTAAGGTACATCTCCCTCCATTCATTCCCTGTCATGTTGTAACCTTTCTGTGCTGTGTGTCAGTATCTGTATCCTACAGGGAGAGCCCTAGCCTGGAAAACTAGTCAATGCCCAAGACAAGACAGCAAGAAGACTAAGGTACATCTCCCTCCATTCATTCCCTGTCATGTTGTGATAGACAGCCTTTCTTCCAAATAAGTGACTGGATAGTAGGACAGGATTGTAAATTTATGAGCTGTTTTCAGTTTTTAGGAAAATATCTCTTGCAGTTAGGAAATCTGATGTCTGTATATCAAAAAGGTTCTAGCTAGGGACGATCTGAGCTGAAACCACCCGAACTACCTCTTGCAGGGTAGCTGTTCCTGTCCTAATACTTTGAGCACACAGGTGAAATTTAAATCACTGCTATGCTTTCCTATATAGACAGAGACATCCCAAGCCAGTATCACAAAGACAAAGTCACCAAGGATAGGCATGTACTGCTGTTTTATTCTTTTTTTTTTTACCTGATCTCCATAATTCATCTATTTTAAACTTAAAGATGTATCAAACCATTGCAAGAAGGAAACAAATTTAAAAATCTAATGCTTTGCTTCCTTTCCCCCAAGGAATTTGTCACCATCACAATCCAGGTATTTTCAGGACCCTATGTAAATACCATTACAGCTGTATCATTCCTACATATGCTTATTTGTACACCCACATATATACACACACAACTAATCAACTCGTCTTTCTGCCCTAATCCCTTTCTATTCTCTAATATTTATTTAATCTTATCCACTACCTGTTAATTATTAAGTCATGGAATACACTGAATGAATGGAGTGACTTGGATAAATAGTAATTCCTAAACAGTGTCTCTGACTTCTAATGATGCAAAATGAAGTCAGATTCTTACAGTGATGCTGTCTGAGGATGATATTGTTTCACTCTTGTCCTGCCAGAAAGGCAGTGTTTAATCCTGAGAATAAATATCCATTTTGTCTCAATCCATCTACCTTTCTTTCTCTCTTACTTCGCTTTCATTCACAAAAACAATATACTTTTTTCTTTTAAGGATGTATGAAACTGTACATCCTATCATAAATCTTTGGGAGGAGACTGAGGTATAAAGCTGTGTAATGCAGGGAGTAAGAAGCATTTGTATATAATGACCAACTCAGATTCCTTGCAAAAATCCAATCTAATATAAAAATGTTGACATAGTTAATTTTTTTAACAAACAGATCAAATTTCTGCTCCCTTTTCCCTTGCTAAACTTAGGAGAAATTGTTTCATGAATGGTAATACTGATTTCTTTTGCTTACCTGATTCCCCATGGCCAGAAATAAAATATTCCAGGAACACAATCAACATGATGCCTTTATGCTGCATGGCTGTCAGTAAAATATCTGTCCTCAGTGAAGCAAAAAAGAGCTGCAGTAATCTACAGGTTTGGTGTTTGCATGGCTTTTCTGTATCTTCTTTCCTTCTTTCTGCTCACCTTCCTCTCAGGGTAGGGGTCAAGGCTGCTGCCTCATTCTTCTTGCTCTCATTTGGGTCCAGAGGTGGGGTTTTTTTCAGGGCTCAGATGCCTTCTGGGTGTCACCCGTACATTGCTTCCAATAAATAAATAAATAACAAGGATTTTCTGTCTTTACCCCTCTCCATGCAGCGGGCCGGGGACGTTCACATCCCTGGTGCAGCTCCTCGAATGCACCATCGAGGGTGATGCGACGTGGGGGGCTCTGTTCTGTCCGGTCCTTTGCTGTTCTTCGGATGCTATTTCGAAACTTTCATTTCTGCTCCTTGTTTTTGGTGGAGCTTCGTTTTGGCTTTGCCTGGGTTCCCCCTGGCAACCTTCCCGACCTGCTCGCACCTCCCGCAGCCTGCCGCTAACCGGGGTAGCGATGGGGTGCGGACAGCGTGAACCCTGCTTTGTTAGGAGGTCTACCCCAGCACCTTCTTCCCCTTTGCTCCCTGAAACAGAGGGTCCATAAGAAGAACAGAGTTGGCTTTTCTCCCTGGGAGATGATGAGAAGCAAGTGCTTTCTTGGCTCTTCTCTCCCTCTCTTTTTTTTTCTTTCGGTTTGTTTTATTTTATTTTATTTCCCTCCT
>VZTU01016273.1:115308-159882 GCA_013400835.1 Zapornia atra
GAGGGGGGGCTGAAGGATCCTTCCTCCCTCCAGCTACAGCAAGGCTTGGGGCTGGGGGTTTCCTTCCCTCCCGAGGGCTGGTTAGTTATCCTCAAGTTTTGTCTCTGAGCCTTTCAGCCTCTAGCACATCTCTCCGTCCTAACCAGGCAGTTCTCCGCTCTGGTCCTGTCTGGCTGCAAAGGGGATTATTATAACATGTGATCTTCTTCCTGCTCTTTATATATGCCTTTTTTTCTTTCTTTTTTTTTTTTTTCCNNCTGTTTCTTCTTTTTTATTGATGTCTTTTTTTCTTTTTTTTTTTTTTTTTTTTGTTTTTTCCTTATCGGGGAGGAGAAAGAGGAGGAGGATGGGTCGGTACCGCACCTCCTCGTCGGCTGGGCTGGTCCTTGCTGCGCTCAGATGCAGGCGTTGTTTGCCAGCCGCATCTTCTCCTCCAGCAGCCGGTGTCTGCGTGTGCGTGTCTGTTTGTGTGCGTGTCTGTTTGTGTGCGTGTGTGTGCAGGGCGGGGGCAGCCGGCGCTGCCCGCCCGGATGGTGCGGGCCGGCCCTGCAGCACCCTCTGCCCGCCCGCCCGGGACATGACACCTGCCCTGCAGCGGGCACTGCCCGGCACCCCCGGGGGGGAAGGGGGTGGGGGAGGGCAGCCCCCGCCCAGGGCAGCCTCAGGGCGCGGGGAGAGGGGGAGATTTGAGGTTTGGTTTAGGTCTGGCTCACGCCGTGTACAAACGGGCACAGGCATCGGGTTTTGTGGGTTTTTTGGGGTGGTTTTTTTTCCCATAATCACAGACGTGAGGTGGGGCAAGCCAGGCAGGGAGGGGACCTGTGGCTTCCTGGAGAATCTGGGGTGTCTGCTCTGGCACCACTGGCAGGCTTCCTTTTCCCAGTCAACGCTGGTCATGACCCTGAGTCAGATTTGCTCAGGTAACCCCAGCACAAAGCTCCCAGGGACCCGGCTCCAGCATGCAGCGGTCAGGGCATGAAAGTGCTCAGCCCTAGGAATAGTTTTAAGTCAGGGGGTGAGTTCCCTCCACCCGGCTTCATTCCCTCTTTCTTCAGCTTTCACAATAGTTTAACACCATTAACTTCTGCTCGATGCCATGGGGGAAGCATATCTGATGGGAGTCCAGGTGTAGATGAGATTATTGTGCCCGTGTGTGTGCAGGGTCAGACCTTAGAGGGATTTGGAGAATGTGGGGCATACAAAGAAGAATAAGGAAAGATTTATTTCCCTTTGGGGGTGGGAATGTTTATGTAGGGCAGGGTTATTTAGCTAAGTTTTGAGGTAGGATTTTCTGACTTTAGCCTTATCTTCTTTTCTTGTATGTTTTTAATAGGAAAACCCAACAGAAAATTTTAAAATGTGAAGAAGACTTGTTCCTCTCCTTTTTGTCTTTTCCTTTTGTTTGAAGACAGCTAAAATACTGTATAATTACAAAACAATATTCTCCTTCTATAAATGACAGTTAGTATCCTTCAGAGGGTTTGAGTGTGCTGCGTGCTCAGCTCCCCTGGGATGTTCTGAGTTCTTTCAACTGAAGCATCTTCTGTGGGAGCTGGGGATGTGCAGTATGTCCTAGAGCTAAAGCCAATGTGACATTAATGAGATGCTGTCATTTAATAATTGTGCTTTGTTGTCATAGTTAGTTGATTGCTGCCTTTGTGGGGAAATGCAGCATTTTTTATTCCCAGGTTTTAGGCTCATTCCTACCTGAAATGTTTCCTCTATTTATTTTCACCAAGCTTAAACTGTGGAACTTGAGAAAATTCCCTGGCCATGAGTTGTAGTTCCATGGATGTAGTATGGGAGTTGTAGTTCCATGGATGTAATAAATGTCAAGAAGCTGCTGAGTAATTTGAACAACAGCTCAAAATGGAAAGCAAAGTTCATGTTGCACTATAAGTGGAAAATTAAAGTGTATTCATTTACTTGTGATGTACCACAAGACTTGTAGTTGTTGACTGTCAGGAATATAAGTGACTTAGAGCTGAAAGCCTTAATTCTTCCTCTCAATTATTGCCTGTCTTGAGAAAACCAGAGTACATTTCCAGTTAAATACTAGTGAAAACCATTCTTGCCTGTGAGCTAAGGGGAGCCAACATCTAAGGGGGATATTTTGCTGTTAGCATTGACAAGCTGCAGTTGTCTAGAAGATGACAGCCCATACCTAGAGGTGTGAAACAGAGAATGCTCATCTTAGCTGAGCAGTGTGCATGAAGTGACATGAATAATAATTAACTATCATCAGTTCCTAAATTATAGAAATGCTCCAGACCATGGCTCTTGCTAGGACACTGGGGGAACTGGGTGATTTGGAAGGTGACTGAGTTTGCTCTAGTGGCTTAGCACAGCACCAGCTGACGAAGCACCCAGAGAATAAACAGCAAAACTGTGAATCATTCATTTTGGGGGAGGAGGGAAGAGCCAATGGCATGGCACAGAGGGGGAGGTGTGTCACCTGTACTGTCTGCCCTCCCTGCCTGGCAAAAGCCAGAGGACAGACTGTCCTTTTTGAGATCACCCCAGGGTGGTGGTACATCTCCATTTCTCAGCATCTTGCTCACCTGCACCCTTTGTTCCCTGTTTCTTGTACCTCTCCAGTTTGGTCTTGTCATTTCTCCTCATACTTCCTCAGCAGCTATGACCAGCCTGAAGGAAATCTGTCGTGGCCTTCCTCTAAACCCTTTGCCTGAAAACAGAGGTCGAAGGAAAGGAATACCCCATGCACCTGTGAGAACCCCTAATCTCACTGCTCAGGAGAAAAAGGTAACCTGGGGTTTCACAGGGCCTCACTTCTCTTCCTTTCAGTTACACACAGCTTTGGACAGCAGACCTGATTGCCTCAAAGGCTTTTCTGAGCGTGCACCTACCTTTGTGGCAAATGTATTTCCTTGGCATTAGAATTTCAGTGGGTAATGGAACAAAATACTGGAAACTCTTCTGCTTGCTTACTTTCTTCCTCCCTCAGAGATAAGCAGGTTAGTAGGAGAGAGATTTGCTGCAGAATGGCTTCTGTGACTTTAAATGGCTAGGTAATAGGCAGTAGACTTCAATGCTGTCAATCCAGCATTGTTCCTTGGAGATGAAATTATGAATGCTGTTGCAATGGATGCTGCATATGTATGGGAGTGAAAGCTAACCTCTCCAATACAATAAACATCAAATGGGGTGAATCAACATCATGGTATCAAGCTACATATCTGTATATTTACATAAAAGATCCAAAGATAATTTATTTTAACCAGCACTCTGAAGCGTCCTGGAATTTAGGCAAGTTTTTAGGGAGCTGAGTTAATTATTTGTCTTTAGTTGTGTAATTCTTTTCCTGCCTTTTTTTTGTTGTTGTTGGTTGTTTGAATAGTCTACATACACACTGAATTAATCATTGCACTATTTTATGTTAGAGATTAAAAAAAATAATAATAATCAGCAGAAAATAATGGCTGGAAATCCTTAGGAATTCGTGTGGGAGAGGGTAAGGTGGGTTCCATAGTTTGAAAGTATGTGCTTCATCACATGTAACATCACTTATAATGTGACATTCTGGTTAGAACACACAAGTTCCTTCCCCACTAACAAGTTGCACGCAACTTCCTTGCCCTTGTGGGAGTTCTCCACTGGCATTAGCAGCCAAATTCTTTCAAAGTCCACTTTCACAAGCAGAGGAGAGCCTTGTCAGAGGGTAGAAAGAGGAACAGCTGTGAGATATCCAAAAAGGAATGTCAGGAACATTGACAGCTGAGGCATCCTGTCTGTGCCTGGGACAGCTCAGACACATGGCAGCGTGGCTGCTAAGTGTGCAGAAGGGAGCTGTGATGTGTGGTGATGGCTGTGAGATAAAAGAGCAGGGAGTGAGTTTCAGTGCATGTCAAAACATTGCCCCAAATCTCCATTTTATCTCTTGCCTTTGCTAAATCAATTTCCCTGTGAGAAATCTGCTGTAGCATGAAGGAGTTGTGTTTCAGGAGAGAAGATGGTACCTCTCAAAAGAATGCCAAACCTGGAGAGACAAAGGTAATGACCAAGCCCTCACTCCCTGTATAGAAATCAAAATAGTTTCCTGTATCTTTTAAGTGTTGCAGGGAGATGGCAGCAGACTTGATTTTCTGGCCCCAGTCTACTGTCTAGCATCCTATCTTCATCTCTCTTTCATATCTACCACATGTGATAAGAGGTTATGATAGTTGGATTTTGGTTTTTTGGTTGTTTTGTTGTTTGGGGTTTTTTAAAATTTTATTACTGTGATAAAGATTTAAAAGCTTTCTTTCAGATTTATTTTACTCCTAAACTTCCACCTTAAAGTCTCAACATAGTTAGAGGCTCAGTTTGTATTTATTTTATATTTGAAAGGTCAAATCTATTTTTTTAAGTAGCCTTCCATGCTGAGAAAAGCATGTAAACAGACAACTATAGAAAAGTTTTTCTGTCTACAAGGGGCTTTTTAAGTAGTGAAACAAGCTCCTGGATTTTGTTGGCAGAGAGTAATGCTGAGCATATTGCAAGGTTGGGCCTTATGTATGATGCTGTGATCATTTTCTAGTTTAAATACTCAGGGGAAGCTGTGACAAATGTGAAACTAATAATGCTCTGTTCATTTCCTCAGGATTTTTGTCTCTCTTCATATGCTTTCATTCCAGTTTTAGCCCTTTACTATTGTAGAAACCTTAGCACTGACAACGTTTCATTTTCTTGAGTCTCCTTTTGTGGTTATCATAGAAATCCTGCACATTAGATTTAGAAAGTTCTTTGTGTTTTGGGGCTTGCTCAAGTGGTATATGATTCTTCTTATCATACCAGCTTTAATCTTCTGGGATAAATCCATCCGTTCTTCAGGACTGATTCTGTTTATGTGTTTCCTGAGTTCTCTTCCTTTGGTATTCTTTGCCTGAGGCCTGAAGCAGCCACATTGTCTCTCTTTCTCTCCACAGCTAAGGAAATCCTAGCTTTCTGTTTCTCAGCATCTTAATGTCAATATACTATGAAGAAACTGCCCCTGAAATCTTATGCATGGTGTGTCTTTGTGGCACAAGGGTGTTGAGTTCTCAGTACTCATTGGCATGCCAGTAAAGCAAGACCAACTTGGTAAGGATGAACACTTCTCAGTGTTTCTCAGGATCAGAAAGAAGTGGTACATCTTCATCTGTGCAGCAGTTCCTTTACACATCTTGAAACCAAATCATGTTACAGTCTTCCTACTATCCCAGCATGATCACCCATCACCCAAGAGCAGTATCACTTGTGTCTGCCATAGGGGCCTGAGGTTAGTAAAGGACCTTGATGACCTTGACAAGCCTCACCTGACATCACCATGATACCCTCTGCCCATAGGCTTAGGGAGTCCATTTAAGCTGAGGCCTGGGACTTTACTCTCAGTTGGAAATGTATCTGTCTCTATTTCTGTCACAGGGAATCCCAGTGCCTAGCTATGGATCTCATTGATCTGGTGCCCAACTTGGGGGCTGACTCACACTAGGAATCTTCCTGACAATTTTTGGGCTCTGTATCTCTATGGTAACAATTGCCAGATGCAAGCCTGACTTACAGTCCTAGCTTGGCCTCAGACCTGTGCATCGCTATGATCTTGCCTGATGACCTGGACCCCTGATGGAACCTGGTTGTCATCCCTGGGCTGCCCTGCTTACCTCTCAGGTATTATGGGGCTGGATGCTGGCTGGTAAGGTGCCTGGCTGTGTTGCTCTGACTCCATGTCTCTTAGAGAGCACCTGAGCCTTGTTCCTACATGAGATCCTAGTACAAAGAGCAGAAAACTAGATCCTGTGAAGCTGCTTAGCACTTGAAGTTCTTGTTGTACTGTCTGGAGAATAAGCAGGACACTTGACCTTAACGGTTTATGCATCCAGAAATGAGGCCACTTCTAAAGTGTCTATGTGGATTGAGAAGGCTAATTTTTTGGCTCCCCTTCTGGAACATCTGGGTAACAAGGAACTTGGTTAAACTCTCATGGCCTGTAGGATGTTTATAGCCACAACTAGTCTGAAGTTGTCATGTTCCCAACTCAGCTGTTCTAAACTGGGACCTATCATGAAGGATAACATGTGAAGCAACAATTGTACTTCTATAGTTGCTGTTTAGAGGGTAGTGCCACCAGAGGTTCTGGGTCTAGATATCATCAGGCAGAAGATGACAAGTGGAAGCAAGCAACTCTTCCACTGGAAAAGGGGCATAATTAAAAGTGAACCTCTTGTAGAGTAAGCTAGTTACTTCCCCTCATGCTTCCCTTCCCTGCAGTAAACAGGGAGACTACAAATCTCAGTGTTTGAGAGGCTCAAGATCCTTAAATTGTAAGTCCTGATGTTCCTGTTAGAAAATGGAAATGAATGAGATTTCTCATGAAGAAGCATTGGCTCTTCAACAAACACCAGTTAACTGAGAGGCTGGTATACTTGATTTCTCAAGAGAATCCCTCAACAAAGATACTAGCAGCTAATTAATTGGAGCAGGATTTTCATGGGTTCTTTTCACTACATTTTCTTGACATGCCGAGATTGGAATCTTGATTAAATAGCAGCAGGATCATGTTGTGTTGTATAAATGCCAGTGACTAGAAAAAAAGGCACCCTACTACTGACTACAGCTTAAACACAAGAACTAACTGTTGGATCTACGGGCAGACCTCAGAGGAGGGTTTTGCATCTGATGCTTGCATTGTGCTGAGCTGAACTGATAATTCACCAAATTCAGAGCAGGTTTTTCAAAACAGCCTCAGGAGCATAAATGCAATTGATTTTAAGAAAGCTGGACCTGGTTTTTTTCTGAGGTGCTGAGCACATGCAGCTTAAGCTTCTGTCGGTTTAAGTTATGAACAGGAAGAGCACCTAAATATCAAATGCTCAGTGTCTCCTATTTAGAATGTAATGTGTCAATTAGAGGCAAATCGATCTTGCTTAAGCATCAGAATAATGCTTTATATGGTGCTCTAATGAAATCTAAGGAATAATGACCTTGTATTGCCTTGCCACAAAAGCATGATGATCAGCCTATTTGAATTTGCTCCTTGAGTGCCTTTCTCAGGTTATTCAATTTACCACTTGAGAATGAATATAAAAAATTCTTCCTGATGAATGTGACAACTGCACTTTCATAAAGCAGTCAGGCTCCATCTAACCAATTTTAAGAGCCCCAGCTCTCCTATTGAGTGACTGTCTCTGAATCTTTTATATTTAAATTCTTCCAATTTCAAGACTACATTTGTATGGCTAATTCACAGCTTTTTATTCCTTTTCCACATTTCCCTCAAGCTCCTTCCTGCTTTGACATTTATCCTACAGTGAGACAGCAATCAAATGTCACCTTTGTTCAGCCACAGTCTTAGTTCTGTTGTATAAGATCTGCTCTGTATTGTCTGTGCAACCAAGGTGCCCTTCCCACCCTTCATGTAACATACAAGTTCATGTTTCATTAATGTCTGCATCATCAAAATTCAGGCTTCTGCTAATGTGTAACATTAATGGGGTAGAGCCTCAGTCTAAGGGAAATCCAAATATATTTTTCTTGCTTGTATTTTTAGGGCTAAGAAAAATATTTGCCTATCAGTTTCCTTATAATACAAATAATATCTTTATCAAAGACTGGGTGATCCTTGCTGGACTGGAAGCAAAGCACTCATCCTGATAGTTCTCTGTAGTTTTCATAGGCAGCCAAAATGCCAAATGTGGCAATGTTTTCCTCTTGATTTTGTTGTTGTAAGGGGTGCAGGTGATTTTATTCTTACTTCAGAAATTTCTTAGATTTAGAGCTCAGTGTGATGGCTGCTTGATGCTGAGGTGGACTTTGAGAAATCCCTGCATGTTTTGTCATGATGTGGATATAGCTGGGATTTTTGTGTTTATAAATAAGATGCCTTTGGAAAATGACTACTTATCTAACTGGAGAAGAATAAGGTGGTATTTGGGGATGGAATTTGGATTTTCTCACCTGGTAAATAGATTTTCCCTGTGTGGAATGGCAATCTAATTTGTAGGTTTTACTGGTTTGATCCTCAGCTGATATAAATAAGTAGAACTTCACTGATCTGAAAGGACCTGACTTGTATGTCTGTTTAGTAGCAAGTATGTGAACAAAAGCCTCTCTTAGCATGGGGCATTTTTAGATTTAGAACTCTTGTTCTTTCAGTGTGCTCTAAGATATGAGACCAACATGCTCAGATGAAGGGACAGGAGAGCACTACCCAGAAGAGCCAGACCACAGTCATGTTGAATGAGGAGGTTTATTACTGAACTCAGAGCTTTTTCAGGACTTTCTAACCAGGATGGATTGTGATGATACCTAGCCTGGATGGTTCTATATACCTTTACTGTAGTCCACTCCTTCAGGTTTTCCAGATAATACTTTTCCACAACTCAGGTGTCAGGCCAAAAGCAGGTGTCACAGATGTGGGGTGTCCTTGCTATATTCAGCCTTCTCCAAAACTGGGCTTTCCTGTTTGTTTTGTAGGTGTTACCAGATTTGGAAGCAAGCTTGATCTCTTCCACAACCTTTAAAAATCATCTTAATGAAGATGTGATGTTCCATATGATTTGTGTATCTCTTCAACTACTAGTCATTTGGATAGTGTTGCCATTTGTCAGGGAACTTACAAGATCTTTAAGCATGAAATTGGCTTTTTAAAGATTACACACTTATGGTTTTAATCAGTTGAAACATGAAATATGGGAACGTGACTTAACAGGCTGTTACTAAAGATAGTGATTTATTTGATTTCTTTAATCCAAAAGGACATGCTGTACTTTGCAAACCATGGGTAATGTGTTTGAAGGCAATAGGGAGTATAAGCCACGTAGTATCATCTGCAGAATTTCATTCAGTGCCTAGCAATCACATTAGCTAATTTGGAAGTGATACACATAGCATCAATAAAATAGTGTAAACCACCACACTCTGCCATGCATTACAATGTTAAATGTAGTGAAACTTCAATAAAACATAGCCCAAGAACATCTTCATCCGGGAGTCTGTCACATAACTCAGGGCTAAGATCCCTTTTTTGAATGGGAAGTACAGTGGAGCGTTCAGGGTCTCAGCCTAAGGAGCTCTGAACAACGTTTTTTCTTGGTAGCTCAGTGCCCCCTAGCATTGTGAGAGGGAATTCGCCCATGGCTGACGTCAATAGGATTGAGCAGTATTCATCAAACCCTCAAGGTCTGTCCATGCAGATTTGGGGGTGTGGGGTGGAAAGGGGAGGGTTACTTGTGTACAGTAATTGAATCTGCAAGAAGAGATGCAGGTGGAAACACTTTGATAGGGAAGCAAGAATGGAGTTCCCCTGGTGTGGGCTTGGCCTTTTAAATATATCACCCTTGTGATAGCTTAGGCAGACTTCCAGCTGAGTCCGATTAAAGTTCAGGACCACCTCCACTCCTCTTGTACCTTAATTTTTATCTCTCTTGTGGATTTTTGGCAGCTGGCTCTGCGCAATGCCTTGCGTTATTTCCCACCTGAAATCCAAAAGAAGCTGGCAGTGGAATTTGCTGAAGAACTCAGGATGTATGGCCATATTTATATGTACAGATTTTTTCCAGATCTTGAGATGAGGTAAGAACTGGATGATTCACATTGCAGTTGATTGCCATTTGCTTATCAGCTTTCATCTGTGGAACTGACCTTTAGATAGTGGCATTGCTGTGTTCTAATTTACCTCTTCTAGCAGTCATGCCATAACATGTTAATTAAGTGTATCATCTGAATAAATGCAAAGATCTGTGTGTCATTAGATAGCCATGGTTTCATTTCCCATGAGTGATACTGTATGTTTTGGGATGTTCTTCTTTAAAGCTTCCTTACAGAGACCTTTCTCCTTGAGCTTTCATCTGTCCTCATGAGACCTATGGGACAAGTAGGGAGACAGTGAGCACCCATCTGGATGGGCTTTAGCAGGGCCAGGACAGTTTCGCTGCTGTAAAGCTCAGCACAGGTGAAAGGCTGTGTAAGGTGGTGTGCTTGGTAATGCCAGCTTTACCACATACAGAGGTGCCAAATGCCCTGCCCCATTGCAAGGCTTAGTTTCCAGGGGCCAATTGTTACTCAGAGACTCTAATTGCAACCTGAGCAGAAGACATGCAAGAGTCCTGACCTGGTTCAAGTCAAGTCTCAGTTGAACCAAGAGGTAAGATCAGATGAGTGGATGGCCTGAGACCTGCTGAGTTGGTTGTTGTTTTCCAGTCCCACAGAGAAGGCCTTCTGGGCTTAAAAGAAAGACTTTTTTCCATCACTGAAACCTGTATCTGACCCTGGTTTGTAATATGCTGCGCCTGTTGCCTGTTGATCTTGGAGCATCACTTCATTCTAGGGCTGATGGGGCTAAAGTTTGTGAAGCAGAACAGTTTTAGAGAGGGCTTCCAGGGGCTAGCAGCTTTTTTTAGACTGATTGATTATTTTTTTTGCATCCAGCAGGGGCCTGGTTAATGTCTATACAGAAATCTGAATAAAGCAAGCAACTAGAAAGCACTCTGATTTCCACAGGCATCCATAGTTCTGTGCTGTCCATTCTAGTCTGGGGTTGGCTCTTGCAGATTTCAGCTAAGGGGAAGACAACTGGAACACTGTCTGAAAGATAATACAGAGCTGGACTTCAGAGGACCCTAGTCCTAAACTACAGATGAAGACGCCTTCCAAGCAGGCTTGGATGAGACAGTCTACCAGCCTGTTTCTATTGCTGGCATGACTGATTAGCTTCAAATGGTTTTTTGGGTCCCTTTCACTGATTGCTCTGATAGACTCTTACAGTCATGGATTAGGAAATTGCCTTTGTTCTCCTTAGTCTGGTAATACTTGATATTTTTTGTCCCAGGGAGCACAGCCCAACTTGGTTCTGGTCCATTTAATACCCATGTTCCCAGGCTTAGGTGATATGTGAACTTAAGGTTTCTTATGTACTGAGCAATATTATGTGGAAATATCTCCTCCTGATGAATTGATATCATTCTACAGAAACTCTGTTATCACATCGAGCTTAGAAAAGGAGAAAGCACTAATAAAATAGTTTGGAAAAGCTCTAATGCTTCCCTTCCTGGTTTGGCAATGACTAAAAGGCATTTGTTTTAGTATCCTGGTGTAAAAAGTTAGTATAAAGTGTATATGATCATGGGAGGAGCTCATTTGCTAGGTCTGTAGAATATACATTCCAGACCTTGGCTCATGATCTGCCCAGAGGATGTCCAATTACTCTTTTTTTTATTTGTAGCTGGCACTCTTTAGCCTAAGCTTTTCAGTGTAACTGCCTTCCCTGAGCAAAGCAAGTGTCCAACCACCAAAGACATATGGTCCAAAGAAAGGAAGACCATTTAGAAACTATTCAAATGATCCTATCTACTTTCAAGAAATCCCAGCATCTGTAATGGTGTTGCTTACAGAAAGGGAAAGAGCAAAGCTCTTGATCAATGGTTATACTTACTTTTGATATCATACCATAGAGGCCTCAGCACAGTTGTCCCAAGACCTGTGCAAACACAGCAGAGGAACTGTCTCTGCATGAAGAGCTGCAGTATAAATCTAGGGCTAGAAGATTTAGAGAAGTTTGATATGACAAACACATGGTGGAAGAGAAGATAACAGTGAGATGACTGCAGCAGTTGGCACTGAAGCACATTAGTGCTAGGACACCTAACTAGAATACCTTTGTGAGGGTTTCCCATACCTCACCTCTCAACTTTGAATGAAATGTACCTTATTCAGTAAAAAGGACAATATTTCTCCAAACTAGGTCAGTTTTTGAGAGCTTCTTTGTGACTGAAATACAAGCTGGGTGGTTTTTCTTAGATAGCATCTTAAATAAGGGCTGATGAGCCTGAAGGCAACTTCCACTGATGCTGTTTTCCTTGGCATCTCAGGACTTAGCTGCTTGGCCTGCATTACATATCCAGCATCCCAGAGATAATTCAGTTAAAAAGCAATGAGAACTCCTGGTCACCATATTTATAAATAATTATGGTTAACTGGGTCAGCAAATTATAAGCTGAATAGAATTCCTTTGCTTAGTTTTAATAACAGTTAAGACCTTATTTACTTGTTAAGGTACATGTCATTTCACATCTGCACTTCTCTTTTTCTGTCTTCCCTCCTGAATAAAACCCTGCAACTCAAACAAATTTGTTGTCATGCAGGATATTTCTGTGGGATATGTTGTTGTGGTTGCCCTTGTGTGTCCTAAAATTTTGTGACTGCCATTTCAGAGCATATCCCATAGGAGAATATCCTTGCAAAACCAAATCAGCTGCTGCCATTATGTTGATGATCATGAATAATCTGGATCCATCAGTGGCTCAGGTAAGATACAGTGAAAATAAGGAGGCTGGATTCACAGGGCAGCAGCAACTCTGCAAGTTACTGTATGTGCTCTTAAATTAAAACTAAAGATTTTAGGCATGTAGGTGATGTTAATCCTTGTGCAGATGATTTTCTTTATATGGACTGAACAGGATTTTAGTTGTTCATAGGCCTTTTGCTGGTTCAGTGCCCCAAGGTACATGCCAGCCCCTGTACGTGCAGAGCTGCTGCTGTGTGTTAGCTCAGCAGGCCGAGTTCAGTAGCGCCAAGGCGGCCTCCTTACAGGCTGTCATGCTGGAGTGTCCATTTCTGCAAGGCTAAGCCTGCAAAGGGTCTAACAGTGATTCTGTACTTGTGGTTATGTTTTGAATCCCAGGGCTTGGGTTCTTGAGTTTCCTGCTGTATGCAGTTCTTAATTCTGCACAGTGAGTCCTAGTGCAGACCTCTGAGGCCTCCAACACCACCACCAAGACTTGTATATGGTGGGAACTGGAACAAGGAGCTTGGTCACTGTCTGAGATAGGTAGAGCTCAGCCTTTAGTACTGTGCTCCTACAATTTGTTGAAAAATTAGCTCTGATTCTTCATGTACCCTTGAAAGCTCGTGCCTCAAGGATAGAATTACGAGAGGATTACAGGACCAACGTCCATCCTTACAAGTGCTGCCTTGCTTTTCACAAAGGGCAGAGTGGGGAGAGCATGGATGCTATGCCCTGCGGGTTGTAGACTCTTCCAGCTGTAAATGTCAGTGGCAACCGAACTGTAACCTCACTCAGTCTCTCTCTGAGATTGTAACAATAGCAAGCACCCCATTTTGAAAAATATTTTTTTCCTAAATTACCACTTTTACGATGGTATTTTCTGATTTCAAGGATCTAGAGAGCGTTGATGCAATAAGCTCTAGAAAAGACTTATTATTGAGATTAAAAAAGAAAATCCAGCAAACAGCTTGGGAGATAGAGTGAAACCTTCCAGAGGAGTGCTTGTCTTACTGCTAAATTGCCTTTCTCAGTTTCCCCAGGAGCTTGTCACTTACGGAGGAAACGGGCAGGTCTTCAGCAACTGGGCACAGGTAGGACATTGCTGGATTCTACTTGTTTCATCAAACCAGTTTCACCCTCCCTCCCCCACACACATTCTGTTTCAGCACTTTGAGATAATTCTTGGCAGTCGTTGTCTCAAAATACTCCAAGACATCCTGTCTGGATAGAGGAATGCTCAGCTATGAACTGCGTAGATGGGGGGAGCTTTATTTAGTAAGGAGAGCACAGACAGCCAAATACAGATACTAAACATAATACCATAAGCATACCAAGCTGTGGATGATGATGTAAAGACCAGTTCTCTCTCTTTGATGCATTTGTGCCTGTGTAAGCTGCAGAGATAATTTTAGAGGCAAAATGAATTTTAGGAAACAGAAAAGGTATATCTCTTGCTTGTTTCTGGTCCTTTTGTAACGTTTTTCAGAACTAGTGGAATTAAAAAAAAGGCTTTGATTAAAGAAAATGCAATCCTGAGTCTTTTCCCAGAGAAATCAGATTAACTGTTAGTACTTACATGCTAGCTGGCAAGATCATGGTGCACTTTACTGTCAGGCCTAGAAACAGTATCCCTGATCTTCTCAGAATAATGGCAGGTGGGTAGAAGCCTGTCTAAAATTGGAGCTAGGATGTGTGATTGTATAATGCCTGTTCTTCTCCATCAAAAATGGCAATAAATAAGTGTGCTTTAATCTAAATGCTGCAAAACAAACGTGGGAAACATTTTCAGGACAAAATTGAAATCAGCAAAATATTTAGATGTGGTTTGTATGAGTTCAATTTATTCTCTCAAGGAAAAGAATGCTCTGGGTCTGAATGCTCTACAGTTGTGTGATATCAGGAGGAACATTTAATGAGCAGCCACCTGAGTGTCTGTGGTTAGGCACAAATGTGGTTACTGTGAATGCCAAAACCACATCATGCCAGCAGGCTCTGGTATGCCCCAAGGCCACAGAGTGGGAGCAGGAGGAGATGTGGCAGTGCAGAACACAGAAGGCATGGACAGAAGGCCTTCAGAAGGCCTTCATGATGAAGGGCAGCATCACACCTGAAGACTAGGAAGATCTTTGTTTCTGATTCTGTAGCTTACATAAGCAAAAGCTGACTTAAGGAGGTTTATGACCCTTCTGTCATAGAGTCACCAAAGCACCTTGTGGCTTTACCTGAATCTGGCCTTTTGCTTATTAAAAAAATCCATGCAAAACTAACATTAATGAAGTTCCTAGTTAAGGGGAGAGGAATGGATTCTTCACTGCAGCTGGAACCAAGACACCTGGCTTCCTTTCCAGTTAGACTGTAACTTTTCATTTGTGGCTGAGAGAAAGCTCATGCTTCAGTTCCTGACCTGGTAAATTGTTTTGAGTAGAAGTCTTGGACAGCTTTTGAGGCAAGACTGTTTTCTCTTTTAAAATAGCAGCACCATGGCAGTGTACATCACTTCTTTATTCTGTATATTAATTAGCAAATGCCAGTTAACTAATGCCTCTTATCTACATGAGATTTGCAGCATTTCTGGTATGAGTAGTTTATATAGTAACTTTTACTGGGCTGACATCCCGTAGGCAGATGGGCTGTAAGGTGAAGTAGAGGCACTGTCAAAGTCAGAAATATTATCTTTTCTTGTATTCTTACCCAGGCCAGAACTGTGACCTGCAGTTGTTTCACAGCAGAACAACCAACCTTTTTTGTTTTGCTTACTTAGAATAGGAATCACATGAATGATTCAGTTATGACAGAACATTTTGTTTTGTTTGTGGCTTGAAAACAACATGCTTTTTGGAAATCTGTCATTATAAAGTTCCTAGTGAAAAAGTTCACTTTGATTGTCATACACACAGACCTGTGCTTTCTTCTGAATAACTTTAAAAGAAAGAACCATGTCTAGAGTTATCTATAAGCCTGAAAACAACAGAACTGTTTTCTAGGAAAGGCTTTTGCCTCCTTCTTACTAGTTATGCTTTTCAATGCAAAAAGATCTACCTTATAACTTCTAGTTTTATTAAAATTATTTTCCCAGCCTGCTAAAGAGTTGAGAGTTCAGCTGGTTACTTGTTCTGTCCTAGGACCTTAGATGGTCAAAGCCTATTCTTGGGCATCTCTCAAGAGTAACTATTGAATTATGCAGACAAAGTTGAGATGCATTTATTTGGGTACTCCTGGGTTCCTGAAAAACTTTCTTCACTGCCTATGATGAAAGCTGAATTTTTTTATTTAATAAGAAAAATTATTTCATTTTAAGTGCATGGTGTAATACCCATTTGTTGAAAAGATTACAAGCACCAGAAGATGCTGAATTATCCATTCCAAGTTAGAATCAACAATAGGCATGGGTATTTTAATCACTTTTATAGAGAAAATTTTGCAGTTTGTCTTTGGAAAGATTGCCAGAAAAGTGCCAGATCCAAATGGTTAATCTCAAGATAAAATTAGAACAGCTTTAAAAATAAAGGATCTCTGGGATTTGTACTAGAGAAATTATACTGGAACTTATTCAGACTTTTGCTAGTTAGTGATTTATTTTTCCTGCTGAGTGATGTCTCTTAATAGACTTCATTAAAAGCAAGAATGTGTTGAGAGCTCTGGTTGTTATTCCATATGCGAATGCACGTCGTTACCTCTGTAGCTGCCTTCAGACTCAAAGTAGTTTAGTAGTTTCACAAAGGAGCATAAATGTAATATGGCAACAGATTCCCTCACTTTCCTTGCTTTTCCTTTCAGTTCTGGTTGGTAATGCACTATTTGTCAGAGATGACTGAAGACCAAACTCTAGTAATGTACAGTGGACATCCTCTGGGACTCTTTCCCAGCCATAAGTATGCTCCTCGATTAATCATTACTAATGGCATGGTAGGTATTAACATCTTGGTTTCTCTCTTTTTTTTCTTCCCCTCTTCTATTTAGTTTTCAGATGTTTGCTGTAAATATTATTTATGCTACCTGAAGTTACTACAGCACACAGGGGAACCTGGGGTCCAAATTCTGCAATGTTTATTCCAGTACAAGTTGCTCTTGGCTCAAGCATGTTGATCTGCAACGATGGAGGGAACAATCTTCTCCTTATTAGATGACTTCTGTTATAACTGAGCCTGAACCATACATGTTCTTGACCAAAATTGTTCAGCCTAGCTCAGTTTGGAATATCTAAAAGCCCTCAATAGGCAAACAACTGTTCATCAGATGCTCAGATATCTGGACTGCTTTGCTTGGAAGGCAAGCTGTAAAAGTGAATGTCCCTGTCCACTGCTTGTCTTTTGTGACATTCAATATTTCTTACTCTGCAGGAAGTTTTGTGATTAGAGAACTGCTTTCCTTAAAAATTGCATGACAGTCACACTGACAAAAAGACCAGATATTTTTTTCCCCAATACTAGAATGCATGGAATAAAACACCTGAGCTGCTCTTTCTGGTTTTCACTGTTTCCTATGTGAAAAAGGTAGGCTGTTAAAAAGATCTGCTTAAATATCTAACTTGATTATCTGGATTTTCTTTCCATTGTTTTCCTAGGTTATTCCCAACTATTCCACCAGAGATGAATATGAGAAGATGTTTGCTTTGGGAGTAACAATGTAAGAAGATACATCATTATTCAAGAGTATCAAATGCTTAACTAAAATGTAATTCAGACATCAAACAGTGGCTGGTTAAAATTTCTAATGCAGATGGATTTCAACTGTGCTGCATGAAGTCCTGATGCTGCAAAGCATTAATGCACACTGAAATGGAATCACTTAGGACTTTCTGTTCAGCCACGTATATAAGGATGCAATTAAGTTCTGCTAGGAATTAGTATTAGGTTTATGTGGGATTTGGCTTAATTAGTCTGAAGCCTTAATCATAACCTACTTATAGCACTACTTTGCAGGGGTTGTTTTGCAGTCTACAGCATTTCTTCTCACTAACAGAAAGCTCTGAAATAGAAAGTTGTGGGGGTTTTGTGTTTGTTAATGAAGTTAATAATGTTGTGCACCATGGAAGGAATAGCTTAAAGGCACTGGACACCTGAGTGTGTACAGGTAAGGAAGCTGGAAGAATGGGCATGAATAGGGAATGTCCATTGTCGCTGTCTTGGGAATTTCATAGGAATGTGGGCAACCATTTTGGGCTAACAACTTCAAGAGTGGCCACTGAAAACCAATGGGATAAAGATGCCAACAACAGGACACAAGGAGTGTCTTTGTGTCCTGGTCACTATGCTAAATGCCAAAACAAGTTTACACTCATTTTTTTGATCCATGCATTTTTAACTCCATTTAGAAAACAAAAGGAAAATATGTTGGTGCATTGCTAATGAAGAAAACTAAGTTGTGAATTTGATGATAGCAAATCTTTACCAACAAATCAAAGCATAGAGGTTTGTTACATTGGAAGCATATGTAGAGAATTAATTCCAGCTTGAATAGCATGTGGTATCCTTGTGTTTGTTGCTATTGCTAGGTATGGTCAGATGACTGCAGGGAGCTACTGCTACATTGGCCCTCAGGGAATAGTCCATGGGACTGTGGTAAGAAACTGGGGAAAGGTCTATTTGTCGATTCCTATTGGAGGAGGGGATCTCCTGTGGTGGCTGGAGTGGAATGGATTGCTGTGAGAGGGTGTTCTGGCTACCAAAGAAATTCCCATTGCTGTCTCCTTAAAAAAATTAGAGTCCTTCCATTCAGTCCATGGCATCTTATCCAGAACACAGACCTGAAGGATTCTGCAATTAGGGTCTCAATCTGAGCTCATATCTAGCTACAGTAAGTGAAATATGAATTGACTGAATGTATTAGATAAAAATGTTTTATTAGCTTGCTTTCTTTGGTGTTTTCCTCAGCTGTTTCTGCAGCCATCCTGTTTCTGTACCTCAAGAGCAGCATGTTGGGAGTCACTGATTATTCTATTTTGTGGTGACAGAAATAAACATAATCAGGACAGATGGTTTAATAACATTGCTTTGCAATATGTTTCCTCCTTAAAAGATCAAAGCAGTTTCGTGACTCCAGAGTTTCAAACTCTGTTTGAAAAAGGATCAGAAAATCTTTCAATTTCAGGGACTCTAGGGAAAACCAGCCCCTGGTAACTGCTGTGTTGTGTTGTGTGCAGCTCACGGTGCTGAATGCAGGCCGTCGCTACTTGAAGGCAGAAGACTTATCTGGAAAGGTGTTTGTTACTTCTGGCCTTGGAGGGATGAGTGGGGCTCAAGCAAAGGCTGCAGTCATTGCAGGGTGTGTGGGGATCATTGCAGAGGTGAGAGCAATGCTGCTTTAATTTTCTTCTTCATGTGGTGAATCAGAACCCTCATTCTTCTCAGCTGACATGGTTCTCAATTAATCCTGACATGACCAAACTAAAAAAAAAAAACAAAAACCCCCTCTTTTCTAAGATCTGCCCATCCTTTTCATTGCTGAGCATTTTCCCTGCTGTTCCACCCTCTGTTTGTTCACTTGCTGGATCAGACTGTGAGGATGTGGACTGTAATTCCTTATGATTGCTTCAAAAATAATGCAGAGTGGTGCTGTCAGATAACCATTCTCTGTGCTCAAGCTGCCCTCATTCCTTGTGTGTGTAACTTCCATGGTCAATTCCCATGGGAACTGCACCCTCCTGTGCCAAAAAGGTCTGTGTTAAACAGGTGTCAGTTGCAAACAAACAATGCCTCTGGTGCAATGGGAAGTACCTGTAAAAATGTTGATATGATTCACTTGTCAAAACTGGGACTAATAAGTTACTTAGTGCTATGATTCTTTGGAATCAGTGGGATTTTGTAAAATTTTGGATTTTAAAGTTAGCTTCAGTATGAATGTGGTGAGGCTAATTACAACCACTTAAGAGAATTGCAGCTTGCAGACAATGAAGGTAAATTCTGCTGAGGGACAATGCTGATGGGGGAAAAGTTCTGCAGTACTATTGGCCCTGTTCCCTGAAGCTCACCCACAGCATATATTCTTTGCAGAGAGTCTGTCAGTCTGATGTCATGTTTCTCTGTTCCAGCTATGTTAAAATAGCCTAGCTATTTCCTCCCATAAACAAAGAGAATCTAATAACAATCTGCGATTCAAAGACTGCTGATGTCCAAACAATCACAATAGTGCATGACAGGATTCATTTGATCCACAGATATCCTTAGATCCACAGATATCCTTAAGTATCTCATGATGCAGAACACCAGTTTCATAATCTTGGTAATGTGAGTTTGGAGTGAAATACATATTCATATAAAAATAGAAATATAGAAACATTATGTTCTCCTAATACCTACATTTTTCAGCTATTATGCTTATCATAGGATTGTCTTCTAATAAATTATATGGAAGGATGGACTACAAAAACACTACAATAATTAACAGAACATGTTCTGCAAATCTGTGAATATGGCAGCAAATATCTTTAATGACATCAACTGTTGAGAAACAATAAACACTTCCATGCATTTATTTCCTCATTGCTACCTTTGAATTCAGTACAACGGGGAAACACTTGGAATGGAGAGAGGGCTGAACAAAATATTTTGAGCTGTTTTGACTATCTGTAGCTCTTGCTCAGAGGAAGAGAGATTTTTGAGACCCAGACTCCAGGTGGAGCTGACTGGGGTGGGTGTTTAGCCTTCTCAGATAAAGTAATTTACAGAGGGAATTAGCTGGCAGGCCTCTGCTATGGGCATGTCACTTGCTGCAATCTGACCCATGGTAATCATAATTAAACTTCAAAACATAATGGATCAGACTGCCCACGTGGCATGCAGTAAATCTGAGCTGCTCTGGCTTGCTCAGGTCTTATTCAGAGCAGGTCAGGGTTTCAGCAGTTTTACAATGATGGTGCAAAAATGTTTTTGTTGGCACACAAGCTTTGCATGTATCTGAGATTTCATCAGGTATGCTCTGCAGATGAAGGAAATGTATTCAATTTAGTATTGAATAATTTATTTTTATTCAGACTTACACTCTCTTGTTACAATCTTTCAAATACTGGAATACAAAGAAAAGATTCCAGTGAAAGCTATTCACTGCAGCCCTTTGTCCTTTTCATCTCTACAACTGCAGATGATTTTGTTCAGGAGACTGAATATTGCCTGGTTTTTATCTCCTGTGAGATGATCCCTGTCGGATATGAGTCTCAGGAGCACATGTGGATAGCTATATATATGTACATATTATTTATTTAAGGAACTATTTATGCACATGAAATTGATGAATTGTGCAAGAGATGTCATTTTGCCAGCCAGGGCTTCTGAAGCTCAGACAGAAGGGATTAATGGTGCAAGTCTTTTACCTCTTCTGTTTGACATGAAGCAGACTGTAATTTTATGAAATAACTGTGTGGAAGGTCTGACTATCTCCTCTGAGCTGCATTAAGCTCTCTAGGGTTACACTGGAGGTGACATTAACTCATCATGTTTGCAATTTTTTAAACTTCCGAGATGCTGGTCAAAAAATGAGCCTATTTTTGGGAGCATGGTTCAAAGGAAGCTAATTTTCTTGAGCATGCTAGCAAGCCTGTGAGAGACTCTGACTGTCAGAGATGTCTGAAGTAAAACATGTAGGATGTGGTAACGGATTTAAATAGATGTGATCTGTGTTATGCTGAGCTTTAGATGAACCCGATTCCTGTAATTCATATGGACCATTTAATATCTTTCCTCCTGGGCTGATTTGAATAACTTCCAGAGAAGCTGTCCTTTACTGAATGAGTCAATTGGCAGTGACACTGATATTATCATAATCTGGGGTTTTGGAAGGATAACCTTTATTCCCTGATGTGTGAATTGATGGACGGTTTCTCATGCTAAGAATAATTAGGAAAGAAAAGGTTTCCTGGTGTTCAAGCAACCCCTGAATACAGAATTTATTTAATTTACATATAAATACTTCATTAATGAGAAATAATGGCATGAAAATGATGGGGCCAGGTTATAGAGAAGTAAAAATGCTTTAATGAAATACTAGAAGATACTCAGGTTATGTGTTCTTATGCATATGCACCACTGTGAGTGTTTAAATCTGTTTAAATAGAAAACTGGCTTACATTAATTTTGCCACTTGCTTTGTGCCACTGATAGCTCATTATAAAAGTATTCAGAATGTGCAAGTTTGTACGTTGAGCCATTAATATGGAATCTGAGCCAAAGCCTCCACAGTTTGTCTATCCATACATGTTTTTATCCAACTGCCTCTTATGCATATACACACTGAGACACATAGAGGCTGAGCCCAGAAGAAAGTACGGATTTGGGACTGAGCTTGTTTAGAGTTTCACAGTTCAAACAAGAGGGAATTAAAGATGTAGTTTTGTTTTGAACCATTCCATTTTTCAGAGGCATTAGCCAGCTGGGACAAGAAAATTCTTTCCTGTATTCTTTTCCATATTTGGTTGAGATTTTTCAACCAGAAGTCAAAGAACAAAAGTGGGGGTCAGTTTTATTCAGCAAACCATTGCTTCATCCTGGGCAAACTGGTAGAAATGTCCATCTCTAAGTTATCAAAGAAAATATTTCCTTAATTAAGTTGAAATTTATTTACACAGAAAACAGACTGATTTTAAAAATAAAATTGAAACATTTTGGCTTTCATTTTTTCCACTATGATAATGTAAAGAAACAAAAAGGTTACTGAGAATTGGTGGGAAAATATTGCCTCTTGTAGAATTTTAATGAAAATTTTTGGCTTGTGAAAGATTTTGGGAAGTGATATATCAAAAAAGTCTTTCTGTTCTATTTTACTCCAGGCTTAAAGCAAGCAAATGTAGCAAAATAAAAAAGTTAAAAGCAAAATAAAGCAAAATAAGTATTTGAACAATCACTCCGTATTGTTAAGGACAAGGCAGGGCTTTTCCCTTTGCCTATTTGCTTCTCTTTCTTGCAGACTAATTGAAGAACTAAAGGTCAAAGTGATTGGAGAGAGGAAACAGAAGTTTTAAAATCTCTGCTCTTTCTCTTAGGTTGATGAAGCAGCACTTCTGAAACGTCACAAGCAGGGATGGCTGATGGAAATCTCTAACAACCTGGACCACTGCATTGCTCGCCTTAGGTATGACTTGAAACAAAATTCAGTGACTTTTTCTCTGCTTCCTAATCCTCTCTTTACAGCTTCCAACATTGTATTATTCTGGTGTGTACAGAGAAGGGGTTGAGGGACACCTCTTCTTATTCCATTTCTGGTTTGGGATGTGAATCCAACCTTTCAAACAGCAGCAGTCATTATTAGTGACTACCAGCTGCAAGCCACTACCTATGCTTCATATGTTTTGTATGTTAAATGTGTCTTCATTCAGTTTCATGAATATGCATAGATCAATTATAAATAATGTTACACTTGAAGCATCACTCAAGCTTTCTGGAATCAGTGATTAATTGTTACATACAGGTTGAAGGATCAGTTGCCTAGGTGAGTGTTAGAAACCACATAGACTTTTCTGCTGGGTTTCACTCTGTACAAGATTTGTACATTGCAAGATGGAATTTTGTGAGATGCATTTTCTTCAACCAATCTTTTTAATCCATTCTAGATATGCAAGAAAGAATAAAATTGCCCTTAGTCTGGGTTACCATGGGAATGTGGTAGATCTATGGTAAGTAGTATATATGGGTAATGAATATATTAATGGTCTTATTAGTCAACCTGGAATTAGTTCTCAAACTTGGAAGAGGAGTTAAACCTAGTGTTAATTACTGTAGATGCTCATGAAAAACTGTATTGTCAAGAGGGGTCTTCATCTTTGTATTCTAGTTCCCAATTACTTGCAATACACCTTCTCCTTTTCTTATGGAACAATGAATTTCTTAGGGAAAGAAATCCCTAAGAGTCTTCCTTGTATTAAATAAAAATTTCATCCTTAATTGGATAGCAAGGAAATGCCTTTGGTTTCAGTGAAGAATAGAAGTATTGATTGAATAAAAATAATCAGATGATGGATTCTGGCACTCTTGAGGCTTTATCCAATCATAAATCTTACTGCCTCACCATGTAAAACGAATTGAAACTGACCAGTAAGACTGGTCTGTCCTACTGGTACCTGACTCCTCTATGGGCATTCCTGCACAGGTAAATGTGAAGTATAAAAGTTGTATCTAAATCTTTATCAACAGTTCCAACCTCCTGACTGCTAAAGCAAAGAATTAGCCTGCCAACGGCATAACTTTATAAAGAACCTCTTGGGAAGGAAGAAGCTTACCTGAAGGGGAGCTAGAATGTAAAATGACAGCTTCTGTTCTAACACTCCATCCCTTGTCTTCCCCAGGGAGAGGCTAGTATATGAGCTGGATGCGACAGGAGAGCTGCTAGTTGATCTGGGGTCTGACCAAACTTCGTGTCATAACCCATTCAGTGGTGGATACTATCCAGTTCAGCTTGGCTTTGAGGAAGGAAAGCAGCTTCTTTCCACTGATCCAGGGAAGTTCCGGACCCTGGTACAAGAGAGGTAAATGTTTTAGTGACCTGTGTTTTAAACCTTTCAATTTAGTTGCTTTGCAAGTGATCAGATCTTTGTCTTTCTCATGAGAAGTTTCTGTTCTTTGGTATTTCAGTAGAAATCTGGGGTAGAGCTACCATTCTAATAACTCCTGAATGGACACTTATGCAGCTACCACTCAGAATCTGGCAGACATCTCTTACCCAGCATCTTAGGAGTAGTCTCTAGTGTGTAATATCAGAGGTCTGAACACTAATGATTTATTTCACATCAATAAATTCCTGGGTTTTAAAAATCTGGTACAACACATACAATTCCATGTAGTACTAATTAGTTTAGGTTCACTGAATACAACCTAAAACCCCAGTGGGTAAACCACAAAGTCCTTCTACCCTACTGTGCTTCCAGCTGTAGTCAGTAATGCTTTTTTAGGGAAGGATTTAAGTGGGGGACAATCTTCCCCCAGTCAGTCACTCCTCACAGTGTGACAGATTTCTGCAACTGTTTGTGTTTAGCATCTTAATTTTTTTGGGAGCTACTGACTTACAACTTTGCAAGTGAATGTGGAATTGGATGTTATAAAGGGATAAATTTTGGATAGTTTATCTATAAGTACTGTGGGACAGAGGCAGCAAGCTGTACTGTTGTTCTCAACTGGTACTTTCAAGACTTTATGGCTCCTGATTTTGATCATCTTGAAAGTTCCTGCTGAAGACCTTTTCCAACAAGGGGAAATTGGGCTGTTTTGTCCAAGGGAGAGGCCAGAACAGTGATGTTTTAGCCATGTTCCATTTTTCTATCTCCTCACACTTTCTCTCTGAACTTCTTAAACTGTTTTGCAGTTCTATAGGAGGCTAGTTTTGTGATTACCTTCCATCCTCAGAGCTGGCTGCAGTTCTTTGCTAAAAGACATGAATCCTGTCTGTAAATTAATGAAGTTCCTTTGATGACTTTAAATTCAAATTTGGGAATAACAGATGCTACAGAGATTAAGAGTATCTTGATATCTTAAGGGTTTATGTCTGAATTTCTCTGGGGTCTTTCAGTTCCATCTCCCCCTACTCCCATATCTTTAATGAGTTCATGACATTAACCCTTTTGATACTTTATCAATCTCAAGTATAAATGTTTCCTTCTTTATTTCAGCCTGAAGAGGCATGTGGCTGCTATTAACAGACTAGCTGATAAGGGCATGTTTTTTTGGGACTATGGCAATGCTTTTCTCTTGGAAGCTCAAAGGGCTGGTGAGTAGATGCTGGAGTTTTTTAGCTGGAAACAAGGACAATCCTGCATGCATCTTTCCAGCTGTATGTTTTGGTAGGATAGGGTTGGCCACTGTGTTATGCTACCTCTTTGGCTTCTTTCTCTTGTACTCGGAGGCCTCTGACCTTCTCTGTGACAGAGAGAACCTCCAAGGTTCTCTCTCAGGTGCAGTCTGGTTTTACAGTTTTTCTTCATCAAGTCACTAACTATTAAAATTCTTTTATAGGTGCTGATGTTGAGAAAAAAGGAGCAAATAAAACAGAATTTCGTTATCCTTCCTACGTTCAGCATATCATGGGGTATGTTGAGGAGCTTGAAACAAAGCACTTGAGTACCTTGTGACTCCCTTTGTTTAGGGGGAAGAGTACTACAGAGATTACAGAGTGACAATCTTTCATGTACTATAAAGAATGAAAAGGAGTCAAAAGTAGCAGTAGAAAAATTGATCTCATGGCTGCTATGCCATAGTTAGTCTTATTTTTCTCCTCTCTGGAGTAATGCCTGGTGGGTGTGGTTTAGGAAGATGTCCTGTTGGCTATAAGCACCATGCTCAGGTTTGCTATTGGCCTCCTCTGTGTTAGTCCTTGCATTTTCCTGTGTAGATGGAAAAAGAAGAGCCAGACCTGGAGGGACATGTGTGTGATTAACATGAGTAAATTCTGACAGCAGAGGTTTTGCTAATATGTTGTCCTGAAAGGCATGGCATGTCTTGATAATTTAGTGTAAAGCTTTGTCCTTTTTAGAATGAACAGATCTTAATTCTAAAGATTAGAAGCAAACACCAGATGCATGAACACTAAGCTAAAACACTGCCAAATCAAAATTCGTCATTCCTTTACATGAATAGCTGCACTTTATCATCTGTTACCTCAATTTTCCTTAAGCAGCTCTACTCAAGAGAATAGCCAAGTTGCAGCCTTAAACTGTAACTATATACAACTTCACTTCTAGGTGCTAAAAATGAAAAGCTTGTCTCTGCAGCAGTGGAGCTTAATTCCAAATCATCAAAGACTATGTCTACAGTGAAGTTAAATGCACTTCTGAAATAGGACACTCTTCTGCTTAAGTTGCTGACCCTCTTAGCCAAGCTGTGCATACTGCCTGTAGAAAAAGCTCAGGAGCTATGTTGAAGGACTGGGTTTATAACACCTTTTGCCTCTTACTCATGCTTAGCCTACCCATACCATGTGAGTAAGACTGGAACAGAGTAATGCACCAGCAAGATTAGATCTCTTCTTCTGGAACTCAACTGAAGCGTGTCTTACTGTTGTACATAAACAATATGGACAGCAAATGAATATGGGCTCAGGTCCTTGTTCAGCACCTACACTTGTCTAACAGTGTAGACGCACTGTACATCTGTTAGCCAGCCTTGGGTAAGGACCAAAGGACCAGGCAGCAGGGAGAGTATATTTGATGAAACAAACCAAAAAATGCAATTCATCTTACGATGCACTTGCTTGATTCTTATCAAAACTCTGGCCTGACTGTATTTTTATATACAGCACTGTTTCATTTCTCAATTAATGGTCCCTGATGTTTCTGTTTAGATTAGTTCATTGAAAATGTTTCAAATTCTTCTGTCTCCAGCTAATGAAAGAAAAGCACTGCTAGCAGCCAGGATAAATAAGGAAAGAATTTTAACTATCTCTTAATGAAACATATTCTCTTCCTAGGAACATTTTTTCCCTGGGATTTGGACCATTCCGCTGGGTTTGTACCTCAGGTGACCCACAGGATCTTGCTACCACTGACTCAATTGCCATGTCTGTGCTGGAAGACGCTATACGTCAGGGAGGTAAGACACCATCCCATGCCCCCATCACTGGGAATGCTTCTGAGGAGAAAAGGAAACAATCTTTCATAGCTTTTGGCTGAAACTGTAGAAAGCACTCATTTGCTTGTTCCACAGAGGCAGAAAATCTCACTGTTCTCTATAAAGAGGGTAACCAGTAGATAAAATATAAGAACACCACATAGAGAAGTTACTATCTCAAAGTTATTATTGCAGTTCTGGCTAAGAGTATTTCTTTTAATTTGCTATAGATTTTTCCTGTGCTTTGCCACCTTGAAACATTAAGGCAAACAGAATCTTCCATTAATAGGTCTCCAAGAGTGTTGGTTTTTTTCTTTGAGGAGTGAACTTGCTTTAGTCCTGTCTCACAGGTGAATGGGGCATCAGATTCTATGGAGGTTTTTAAAAGACAGGAAACCCAGGTTTCACAGGTGTGGTGCTCCATCCAGTGTCATTCATTTGTGATTACAATTTTGAGGTCTTTGTCATTTGTTAATTGATAGATATTTCTACTTGCTGATGGAAACAATCTGGAATATATGCATTGTTCTGCATGCTACTTGGGTATCTAGGAACTGCATGGTCTTTCACATTTCTATATCCCTGAAAGTGGGCTGTAATTGCTGTCCCCTCCTTACAAGTGGGAACTGAGACAAAACTAATTTTGCATCAATGCATGAATCCTAATCTCCCAGGTTGCAGTGGAAGGCCTTATGCCTTTCCCTTCTTGTTAAATCTAAGGAAATTCAACAGGAGCAAGTGTAAAGTCTTGCACATGGGGAGGAATAACCGTCTGTATCAGTACAGGCTGGGGAATGACCTGCTGGAGAAGAGCTCTGTGGAGAATGACCTGGGGGTCCTGGTTGATGACAGGTTGGCCATGAGTCAGCAGTGTGCACTGGTGGCTAAGAGAGCCAATGGGATCCTGGGATGCATCAGGAAGAGTGTGTCCAGCAGGTCGAAGGAGGTGATCCTCCCCCTCTACTCTGCCTTGGTCAGGCCTCACCTGGAGTGTTGTGTCCAGTTCTGGGCTCCCTGGGATAAAAAAGACAGGGACCTCCTGGAGAGAGTCCAGAGAAGGGCTACGAAGATGATTAGGGGCCTGGAGCCTGTCCCTATGAGGACAGGCTGAGTGAGCTGGTACTGTTCAGTCTAGAGAAAAGAAGACTTAGGGGGGACCTAATTAGTGTTTATAAATATCTTAGGCAGGGGATGCAGGGGGAATTGGCCAGCCCCTTTTCAGTGGTCTGTGGGGACAGGACAAGGGGCAATGGCTGTAAACTGGAGCACAGGAAGTTCCGCACCAATATGGGGAAGAACTTTTACCTAGTGAGGGTGACAGAGCCCTGGGACAGGCTGCCCAGGGAGGTGGTGGAGTCTCCTTCTCTGGAGATATTCAAGACCCATCTGGACGCCGACCTGTGTAATATGAGCTGGGGAGCTGCTTTGGCAGGGGGGGTGGACCCCATGATCTCTGGAGGTCCCTTCCAACCCCTGTGATTCTGTGATTCTGTGATTCTTTTTAATACTTCTACAGTAGCTGGACACCAGGTTTAAAAATTTAAGTGTCATTGTTCCCTAACACTGAAGTCCTCAGCTCTTCCATTGCCAGAGAGGATCTTGAGCTTCTCAGAATCAAGGAAGGAATCAGAAGGAAACGAACCACAAAGTGTATTTAAATATTTATAATATTTTTAACTGGTAATACTGAAATATTTGTTGCTGCTTGCATGAAAGACATCACTGAAATATGAAATGAAATGTGAAAATTTTGAATGCTATTTGTTCTGGAACAGTTAGCATTGTGAGGATCTAGGGTGGTATTTCTGAAAAGGATATGCCACATTCAGATATGCTGTCTTCCTATAACATAAGGCTGGTGTCCAGCCTCCTATTCCTCCCAGGAGGTGAATTATTGATAGCATGGGTCTTGCCCTGCAAGGTCCTTAGTTCTCTCTTATTCTCTTAAATTTTCCTTAGGAGTCACCCTAAAGAAATAGCACTGGACCGTGAGGTCTTTTTAATGCAATGACCCAGAAGTATCTACCCTGTTCTATGGATATTAAAACCTTCATGTTTTTAAATCCTGTCACTCATCTTAATTAAGGGAGGGTGAAATCCAATACTATAGTGCTGGATCTATCTTCAAAAGTTTGCAGTATTTTTTCTGCCATATCCATTCATCTTCTCTCAAGATTGAACTGATGCAAGACCTCTGGATGGTTTGCATTGCAAGACTAGGAAATTAATCAGTTACTGTTTGTACAGTGGCATGTGGGTGTTTATATAGATGGTAAAGTTGGAGAGAGAAGTCTCTTCCACAGACAAAAAACATCAAGCTATTGCAAGTATATTCTTAATTTAAATGAAAAATGACACTTAAAAAATCCCAACATGTGAAAACAGGCTTAAAGGCAAGGCTATTATTGAATTTGCTGTTGAATTAGGCAGGACAATGGGAATAGAATTTCAAAGAGAAATTGAAACAGAATTTGGCCAGAAAATAGAAAGTTATTCATGGATTCATGTTCTTGAGTGTTCCACTTGCTGTCCATTTCCTATAGGACCTGGGATTGGACCAAATTCCAGGGTCTGGATATCCTCACACACATATACACCCAAAATCTGAACCTGCCTCTTAATTTTATAAAAAGAATCTGTTATGAATGCTGAGTGAATACAGAGCTGAAGTCTGTTGCATTCCAAGTCTAAACTTTTGACCTGGCCTTAAGTCTGATGTTCTCCTTTGGTGAAGGTGAATTTTTGTGCTTAAACTTCACAACCTGTGGAAAAAGTCCTATGTGGTTTTATTATCTGCTTTCACTCCTAAGGTACTCAAGCTTTAAAGTTAGCCTTTCCACAAGAGATGCAGCACTGATTGGACTGTGAATTGGTTTTATGATCTCTGTGGTAGTTTGAAGGTTCAGCTGATGCATAACAACAATACATATCTCCCAATCTGGGCGAGTCCCGATGAGGACTATTCCTCTGAGTACACAATGCTTTCTAGTGTCTTTTAAACCCTAAATAAGTAGTACCAGAAGAACACAGTAGTTTGCCTGACCTTAAAGCATATTCTTGTTGGGATGGAGAGGTGGAGGTAGTAGTTTACCAAATGAGACACATGGAGCTACTCTAAATGTAAGGGCTTTATAGAAAGAGCCATAGGAATTTTTCAATTGCAGGAAGTAAGGCTAAATAAAAGGGAGAATTCTTCACTTCCCCAGGGATAGCTGATGAAATCCAACTTTGGATGCACCACAGTTTAGGATGGAGAAACACGACTGTTTGTTGGAGCTGGCTGGGAAGGACAGATGTGCTGTGTTGAGATATGCCTTTGTAGGCAGTATTCCCATCTGGCTTCTCTTCTGGGTATGTCCTACAGAACTAACAGGCATTAAGATCTTTTCTGTAAGTTTGTGGGCTATGAAGTATAAAATGTATCAAGTACTCTCTGAGATGATAACTTATAAAAGTGATACAAAGGAACTCATTCTCTGTTTGGTTTTCTGGAGTAATTCCTGTAAACTCTCATTAAATATCCATAATAACCTAAGTGAATATTACCCATTACCTTCTAGAAGACGTTACCTTCAAGCTTATGAATGACAGCACCATCCTCCTATAACAGCATTAGCAGATGTTTCATCTTTCACTCCCTGTGACTCTAAGAGCTGACACTCTAATCATCATTGCAGAGTTTAGCAACTATCACTTGGAGCCAACAACTGACAGGTCTTTCCAGAATCTTTAAAGTTCTCTGTGTGGAAGGCCTGCCTCTGCAGGAATGAGTATATATTACATATCCCTTTAACAATGTATTTAACCTGGATTAAATATGAGTATCTTTATTTTTCCTACTTCTACTGTGCATATCTACTGACATATTGCCTAGTGGAAAGACAGTCTAAACACTCAGAATTCTCATTTACCAGGGACAGTTTCAAGTTGGCAGCGTGCAGTTTCTCCAGTTTGACTTTCAGACATGTACTTTATAATTTGACTTGAAAATGGGTGAGAACTGGAAAGTGATGGGGAACGTACTGTCTTTGTCCCTGCAAAAATGATTATAACCTGAAGCTCCAATGCATGAGCAAGCTGCTCTGGCTCAGCATGTGGCCACATGCCATTTGAGCCCTGGTAGCTGACCATGTCTTCCTAGACAAGGTAATGTGGTGTAGCTTAGCCCATAGAGAAAGAGCCCACAGGCAGTAACTTCTTCAGCCACTGTAACCTCATCTGAGCTCACACTCAGCCTGTGTGGAAAAGCACAATTGTAAAAGACCCCCAAATTAAGATAGTAAGACCAATGCTTCTGTCCTGTTCCATACTCCCTCTCGTTGCTCATATGCTGTGAATGCTGCCATGCCTTTGGAGGCAGCTGATTGTACTGAGCTCACCATGTATCTGACACCATGTGTCTGATTGAGATGGAATGGCACAGATAAATGAGAGGACAAGCAGGAGAATATGAAACCATTAGATATAATTCTCTTAGATAACAGCATATATATCTAAACAAGGTGTAGGGTGGATTTACACCTAAAGTAGCTATTCCATATTGTTTTTCTGTGCAGTTTGTGCCCACAGTAAGGCAAGGCACTGTACTTCTGGAGGATAAAGAGCTTGATTTCTATCTTGAGATAAAAACATTCATGTGGGCGATTTAGTACAGAGCAACTGCTGTGCTATTAAATCTATATCCCTGCAATGGTGTAACTTATCCTCAAGCATGTGTTGCCATCTGCTCCTGAGAATTTCTGCTGGCTGACTCAAAGAGCTATTTACTATGTGATGCAAGTCTGAGCTGTAGTACCCAACATTGTACAGTTTTCTAAAGTTACTCATTTAGCAAAAGCTTGGAAAGGGATTGGGCATTAAGTAGGCATCAAGCCAGGTGATCAGTCATGGAGCCCATGTTCCAAGGTTTATTTTAGTTTGTGAAAGATCTCAATGGGAATTATCATTCCAGCTGTCTCCTGGATGACATCTCATACCTTCCTCTAAAGATACGGTACCCGTTACAGCATCAGCTGCACAGGGGATTCTACATAGCATTTCCTACATGCGTGCTTGTACCTGAGAGTAGAATTTGACTTCCTAGTGCTGTCAGATGAATTAAATTAAATTCAGAGCATGTTGCATTCATTTTCAAAACCTTTTTTCCTTGCTTTCTCTTGCAAGTGAGCACATCTGTGAAGCAGCAATACCATGACAACATCCGCTGGATTCGGGAAGCTGGCAGGCACAGCTTGGTAAGTTCACAACCTCTTTCAGCACATGTAACCACTCCCAGTCCAGAATGCAGTTTTTGAATGCTGGAGTGAAAAGTAGGAATGAGTGTGAATGAAAACACTGCCTGTAACTCCCAGGGCTGATAACTTAAACCTCTCTCTACAGAAGGGTTTTAGGGTGAGCTGAAGTAGTCATTTCCCTTCAGTTCCTCACCTGGAAATGTTCAAGTAATGCAGCAAAATCTAGTCTTACATCTGGAGTGAAACATATCAGTGATTCACTCTCCACCCCACTTGTAACTACATCTCTTTTAGAGCACTATTCAAAATGTCTCTCTTAGCATTGCTTTAACTCAACCTCTTCATGCCTGCAGTTCTCAGGACCCTTTTCAAACAGGTGATGAGGCCAAAGAACTTCCTTCCTTGTGCACTGTGGGAAGCAGGATGCCAGTGAAGCATCCTTTGTTTTTCTTTTAGGGCAGGCTCTCACTGGGAAGTTAACTAGTTACACTGTAGGGTCCATGTGCTCTGCTCATCTGGAAGCCAGGTTGCTCTGTGGGGTAAAAGCTGGAGGGGAGCATAGCTGTGCAGGACAGATGTTCTTTACCATCTTTGTCTTTGTATTTCTCTTCCCTTCCAGCCGACCGTTGCCAGTTCCAAATCTCTGCGTCTCTGCTGTTGATAAGGGATTTGTTGATAGGGGGATTATAGCCTAGCAATCAGGTTGATTTAAAAAGTGGGATTTATTGGACAGTAGAAGCTGAATACAGGAATACATCTCACTGATTGTGTGAGTGGAGATAAAACTCAGTTCAAAGAGGGACTTTAATTTCTTTTTTTTCTGGAAGCTGGATGTTGACGAAGAAATAATCTGCACTTTCTCCTACAGAAGGGATCAATCCTGTGACTCCATTTATCTGGGGCCTGAAGATAAGCTGGTTGCACAGAGAACCTTATCGCTCTGGCATTTTTATTTTCCAGGTTGTTGGCTCTCAAGCTAGAATCTTATATTCTGATCAGAGGGGTCGTGTCTCTATAGCCATGGCTATTAATCGAGCAATTTCTGAAGGAAAGATTAAGGTTTGTCTTTTTTGTCTTGCAATGGTCCCTTAATTGTGTTTAATATCTGAAACTGGGGCGGCAGGTGTGGAAGGAGAAAACTTCAACCAGGGAGAGCAGAAGCACCTGCAGTTTACATGGGGTCAGGATTCAGTTAGCATGTATTAGAGCTCAGCCCTCCTCTCCGCCTGTTAGCACTATTGTGCTATGTAATAGGAGAGAGACAGGTTTAGCAACTCTCTGAACTATGCTACCTTTAAGCTCATGTTGGGAATCTGCCTTATTTTCTCTTTGGGTATCTACAAGCACAAGATATCCTGCTTTGATTTGCTGAAAACACAAGACAGGGACTGCAACTCCTTAGCAGTGCCCCAAACATTGAAAGAAACAAGAATGTGCCACTGCTCAGTGCTTCTTCCCCTCTATCCCTCCCTTTCAGCCATATCAGGGCTCCAGCCAGCTCTGCAGCCCAGTTTTCATTTGCATTGTATATGTGAATTAAGAAAATTATTAAGATTGAAGCTGCTACCCTAGTGCAGAGTGAGTAATATCTTACTGCCCTGGGTAAAAGGCCACTGGCCATATGTGGTGCTGTTGGTGAAAGTACATACTCTGGGCAAGATGGCTTTTTAAAGGGGCAGACTCAACTAACAGAATGGATTTCAGCTAGGAAAGGTCTGGCTTGTGTTACTCAGAAAATGTCCTTTAAAATATTTGAAATGCTGTTGACCTTCTCAGAGTTCGTAATGAATGTCACTGCAAGGAAGTCTCAAAACTAAACCTGGCCAGACAGAGCACTCCCTCGGAGCTATGACTGATGGGGTCAGACTCCCAGGCCCTTCAGACTTCGTTGTGTCCTTTTTTCATTTCTGCAGATCTCCATTTCTCCTCTTGCAAGCTGGGTGTACGTGCCTATTCTCAAAGATTTTTCTCATTCGCTGCCAGCATAAGAGAGCCAGCTAATTCCAGACCACACCATGCCAAGAGTGAATTATTCTTACATAAACCCTGTGCATGGCAAACGATAATGAAGACCTGCAATCTGATCTAGATTCATACTGTCAGTTAAATTCCTGATCAAGAATGGACTTGTTTGAGCTGTATGAAATCAGATTTTCATTGCTAACTTATTTTTAGTCTTGAAGCCTTCCAGAAGAATGAAAAAGTATAGATTTCTTACTGTTAGTTTTCATTTTCAATGGCAAAACAAATGCTATTTTTGAATTAAGACCTTTGCATACTGAAATCTCTGGCAACTCAGTGAAGAAAAGTTCAGATAAAATAACCATACTGCTTCCCCTCTTCTTCCTGCCCTCCTTTGAAGTTGCCACTGGCATAAAAACAAGCTCTTAGTTATGAAAGGATAGTGGCTTTCATGAACAGTAAGTGAACTGTTTTATACTACAGAATGAATTCTAGCAGGCCAAGAAGGTGTTTTAGGGGGTTTAGGAGGGGACAAAGCTGAGGTTTGAAATGACAGAAGTGAATTCAGTAAATTATGATCCTGGGTAGCATTGACAGTCCATGAAGGATTCAATTTTCTTGTCCTTGGCTTTTTGCAGGCTCCAGTAGTCCTCAGCAGAGATCACCATGATGTGAGTGGGACCGACAGTCCTTACAGAGAGACGTCAAACATTTATGATGGATCAGCCTTTTGCGCAGGTCGGCAGAGCAGCTGAGGCTTTTCTGTCTGGGCAAACAAGGAAATTGCTTTAGAAGAGATAATGGATAAATATTTTTTTCTTTGCAACAATTTAAAAAAATGTGTGTCTTTAACCCTTTCATCCCCATCTCAATTAACCAGATTTGCTGAGAATCTTTCTGTGATTTAATAGCAAGAGATGTGTATGTGTAGTTATATAGGAGAGATCCAGAACGATGCTGAAACATCAAGGAAGATGCATCAGTTTTGCTTAGATGTAAATTGAGAGCAGTCTGTCTCTGAGAACTGTATCTTTTGATTTTAACTTTGAACCTCACTGTTTCAAAGGTGATCTGAGCAGAATTACAACCATGCTTCCCTGGATTCCACAAGATCAAAATCAAGTCTGAGGACAGTATTTTGCCTCAAACAAGGATTCACAGCTCTGTTCATTTCATTGCCTTGAGGACTCAAGAAAACAATCTGGAGTTTCTGAAAGGAACTTTTCTGGTCATAAGGGAGCTTATTAAACTCCAAGCCTTATTGTTCACTTAGTGTGACAGGGCAAATCATGTAGGCTTGCTATACAAAAGGAGCCTTTCGTTTTGCACACCTGACCAGAGGTAACCTGATTCAGTCTGTGAAATTGTACTTTAGAAAAATACACCCAAGAAATATCAGATTTGAGACCTGGAAAAAAAAGTGAAGCACTAAGCAATTTTTAACCTAAATCTTTCTCAATTTTCCATCCATAAAGTAGAAATTATGATAATAGCTTTAGCCCAGTAGTGTTTCTGCATGTCATGAACTGACAATACCAAAGTGGCTTGAGATTGGAGGATACAAGCTGCTATAGAAAAAGAAATTATGATAGAGATAGCTGAGTGTATTGAATTACTTCCATTATGGGAACTCATAATAGAACCAAATTATGGCTCAATTTTAAGGATAAAAGTTCCCTGCTATCTTAACTGGATCTCCTAATGAAATGAGGCTTTTAGCTGTGTCTATCAGTCCCACTTCAACACTTCCTGAGTATGTTGGATACTTCTAATAAACTGGATGGACAGATGCCTCAAATAGTCTTTGGTTCTGACAAGCTGTGTGGAAATGGGGCAGCTGCACAAAGAGTGATCCAAAGTAGTGTTTCCACCAAAGGGCTTTATTGAAGCCAAGGTGTAGCACATTATTACATTGCTAGTCCACTTGCCACACTCCAACTTCTACTCTTATCATGCCAGTGGCTGAGGAAGAAATCTGTACCTTTTTAGAATACAGAGATTTTTATCTCTCCCATTTTCTCTTGACAGCACTGTAATTATGATAATTGGGTTATTAAAGTGACATAATGCCGGATAAAAGAAGCCATCATGGGGCTTTTGACAGGTTTTAACATAGATTAGTGCTCAAGTAAACTCCTTTTTCCATCAGACACCTAACAACTGTGAGTCAGTGAATGTGGCTGGTGGAGATACTGGTGTTTGGTGGGGTTTTTTTCCCCTGTTAAAAGCAGAGCAAATGATCTATTAAATATGTCCCAAATTAAATCTGGACAAACATTTTCAGTAAATATTATGCTACTATCTTCTGTGTTTACCTCTTTCCATCTCTGGGTATGTGCTTTAGAACAAATTGTTAGTGAACGTACAAAATGATAGTGAACACTTCAGTGGAAATCATACATTTGATATTAGTCAAATTACATTTGTTTGCTAGATTATTTTTCTTCATTTTTTAGAAAAACAAAAGAAACTTCTGTGTTCAGGGTAAAATTCCCCCATGTCCAGAGAATTGGAGCCAGTATCACTTTCACTCCAACTTTGCTCCCAAAATTCAAGTCCTCGGGTTTAGTCTGGCTTTCTGCACAGGGCTGAATTAACTCTGCAGTCTGATCTGAAAATAATTCAGGCCTCTGAGAAACAGCAAGGTGTGTAGCTTTCCAGGTGCTTCCCCCTGTTTTGAGACTCTCCACACAGATGTGTCCAGCCTGTTCTTTCATGACTGAGGCATCCCAAAGGAGAGGCTCGTATTTCTCTCTACCCTGAGGAGGTATCTCCCAGCTGATGAGTGGTATGTTCTTCAACTAATTGAATCGGATTACAAATGCAGAAGACACCAGGGTCTTCACAAACCAGCATGAAACAGGAACTTGCTTCCTGTAATGTTGGGGGAAAGAGCAGCAGGAAAATCTCTTACCTTTTCATCTCAAGATTGAGATGTTCACTGTAAATCTGTGAGTAAACCCTCCTTCAACACTGCCTTCATATAGCCAAAATCACAGTGTTAGTGGAAGGAATGAGCAATGCAACCAAAAAACCCCAAATGCAGCCTGTCAGAGCCATAATGCTTTTCTTCTCCCCCTAGACATGGCAGTACAAAACTTTGTAGGAGATGCATTCAGGGGAGCAACCTGGGTCGCGTTGCACAACGGTGGTGGAGTTGGCTGGTAAGAACTTGTTAATGTTTCTAAAACTGGACTCTGACTCCTGTTTCCACTGCGGGGTGCCTGTGGGGAGGAGAGACAGGAGGGGAATTGGAGGAAAAAATCTGTCTATTATTGGAGTAATAGAAGGTAAAGTGTGATGTTGCAATGAGGCTTTTTTAATTAATGCCCATATGTCTAGAAAAAGTGTTTTGGACACTGGCCACAGCACAGTTTGGAGAAGCTGATTTGCCAAACAAGGACAGTCTGCCATGGTCTTTTTGAACAGATCCTGCTCGCAAAGTTGTCTTCACACATGCACAGCCAGAGTGTTAGTGGATGGATTATGTTTAGGTTTTCCCTTAAACTGTATTTAAATCTGACCTTAGGACCCCAATATAAATGCCCGTGTGCTAAAGTGCAATGAGGGGTTATTGATACAAAACAGCCCAGGTGCCAGCAAACCTCCCAGCCTTCTATCTCCCCTTGCTTGTGCCTGGTAGATAAAAGACCACAGCCAAGTAAGGGCTGAATTAAACACCTCCTTCACATAAAATGCAGAACTGAGAGAAATTCCTAATCTAAGAAGCAGAATGAAAGAAATATGTATGGAGGGGAAAACAAGTCTCCTTCATAAATCCCTGAAAGGTTACTCTGGATTGGCGGAGGTTTAGGGAAGAGGAGAGCCTGGCCACACTGCAGAGTCTTTCATTCTGGTTTGTTCTTTCCAGCAGAATTTCTCCTATTTAGAGTCACATCTTTGCTTTGTGATGTTGCCAGTCAGGAAGGGGCACAAAACTCTACTAAATACTGTAGTGAACCCTCCCACTTCCCTGTTCCATCCAGCTCTGGAATATGCCAACAGCAGCAAGCCAAGAACTTACAGTAGATGTTACCCTCTGAGACATTTGATGATATTTAATTATTACTCATCTGGATGAGTAATAATAATGATTGGGAATTTCTTCTCCTATACTTTTAATTCCTTTAATTTCAGTGAAGCAACTACTGAATAAAAGGTACGTGAGAGCAAAATTGAACAATGGGATAAGAAAGCTTCCTGAGGGTTTAAACACATAGAGTAAAAATCTGCCTTTATTGACTTCAGCAATAACAACCACCATGGCCAGGATTTTACTCACAGCTTCCATAATTCTGAATGGAAAATGCATACCAGAATATCTTCTCTCTGGTCATCTGAGATTCAGACTGCACAGCTAGAAGCAGACTAAATCCCTTTGAATTGCCTTAGCTGAGTATAAGCTTTTAAAATATCTGCTTATGAAGCATAAGCAAAGAAAATCACTTTCCACTACATTTTGTGCAACATATTTTTAATATTATGATAATTATTAGAATTGCTAAAATAATTGCTTATGCCATGAATGTTCTGTGCATTGATGATGCTTAATTCAAAGGAAATAAATGACAACCTATCTCTCTGGCCTCCATAAGGCTCGTCCTTCCTGCATGCTTCTAGTCCTCTGAGCAATTCAAAGAGGTTGGCCTAATGGTGAGACTGCCCTTACTGCTGGAAAACTGGCACTGACCATGCTACAATTCCAGTTATATTTATTTAGTTGTTTCTTAAGTAGAGTTACGTCATCAGAAAGCAGCTCTTCCCCAAAGCGGAGCAGAGGTGCTGTCACTTGTGTGATGCATCAGAAAATCAGTGTGTGTCTATTCACTGAAATCAAAATGCAGACAGGCTTTGGTTATCCTTTTTGACATTTGCTGTGTCTGCTTAGTGGCTTGTCACTGTGGACCAGTATCTGCTCACCTTGTTCTCAGGAGCAGTCACATCCCTCTGAGGAAATTACTGTGTTTTAGCAGAGAGCGCGGAGCCTGAAAATGCAGCCTGTCTCTGCAGGAGCCTTAATAAGCCACCATGCTGAGACTCAGATGTGCTAACGATGTCATGTCGTTAGATGTTGTGGTCTGGAGAGCCCCAAAAGCTGGAGCACGACAGGTGGTTCTGCTCGGTTTACCTAATGGTGGCACCACCCTGGCTGGTTAAAGCCCCGTACTTCGCCTTCTAATGAGAACAACAGGAATAATTTAAAGGTAGTAAGAGAAGCAAAGCCAACCCCCAACCACAACAAATTACTTTCTTTGCCTGGAAGAGGCAGATGCCTTTAGGTTTTAAGACCCTGTTATTCTTTTTCTCTGGAGAGCTAAAAACTCAGCTGACTTTGCCACAAAGAAATCTCCACGTGCCTGATAAAATCCTCTTGTCATCAGCTGATTTGGAGATGTGAAAGTGCATGTGGAGGCTTACATGTGCTTGTAAACAAATATGCACATGATTAGAAAGAAATCAAGTTGTCAGTGGAAGTTTACTGTTCAGGGAGTTCACAAATGGCGACTGTATCGTGCTCAGCTCCCAGTCCTCCCTGCTTGCCCAGAACTGGTACTGCCTCCGAGACCAGAGAAGTGCCTTTTATCTGCTTTGATTTCTCTGTGCTCTAGCCTTGTGGGATGAAAAGAAAAAGCAGGATTAATATTTATTTAGCTGCAATCTGCATCACATGTGCTGTTTGAGAGACTTAAGATTAACATAGTCTTGACTGTAATTACAGCAAATGAATGTTATTAATTTCTTGCTGCCTGTTTATATGCAGAAGACTGTATGTTAGTATGGAGCCCGAGTAACCTGTGGTAACAAAAAGGCAGAAGCAATTTAAGAATCAAACTGCTCTGTTGACAGTGTGACATCTTGATTGTGAGAGAGGCCTTGTTTTCTTTGATCACCTTAGAAGGAGACATCTGGAAATTATAGGAGGTAGTTTAGGTCAAAATGCCACATGTTTCTTTAATTACCTGAAAATTTGACCTAATGCTAATGAAGGCAGAGAGCTCCCCTTTAAAAGTGAGAGGTTTTGTTAGAAAATCCTTCCTAACAAACATTGGCATTTAATTTATGAGCAATTTTTAGACAGTAGGACAGATTCTGACAAGTGATTCTTTTACAATGGTATAACTCCATGGAAATCAATGGTGAGGCTCTAAATTTATGACGTGCAAGTGAGATCAGACGCTCACTGTTCCTGCCTAAGCTTCAAAGGATGCTCTCTGGGATGCTGTGCACAGAGGGGATCTCTGCTACTGAAAGAACATCATCTTCCTATATGGAATATTTCTATAAAGCACTGGTCCAGAGGTCTGATTTTCTTATTGCCTGATATTTCCAATAGGCTGGACTCCTACTGTGATCCATTATATTGCAATGGAATCACTGTTGTTCCTAAGTGTACTTTGGCAGTAAAGAATAGTGCTAATTTGGTCTCTGTACACAAAAGAAGCAGAATATGGTGAGGTAACTGGCCCTGGACTTGGTATAATTACATTTATAATGCTATCATCCTGCTTGGTCCCCTCTCTTGGAGAAGATAGTAACAACACGAGCTATTTAAAAAGTAGAATTTACAAGAAATGCAAATGTTTAACTGTCTGTTTTCATCCCAAAATGAGACGAAAAGCAGAATTAATCAAAGATTTCACACAGCAAAAAGATACTGGGAATTAAATTCCAGGCTGAAAAGTGTTGACAGTATCAATCAAAAAGAAACATTTTATTTTGAAGAGTCAGAGCTTACAATATTTAAACATCTCAATTGAAAGCATGTCTTTGTTTCAAATTTTCCTGTTAAACTGATTCAGTGACATTCTGCTGAGAACTGCCAGCTTCGAGAAAACTGAGTCTTTCAACAGAAAATGCATCTGTAATAATGATATATCTAATAATGATATATCTAATAATGACAAGGTGGAAGGAATTCCTAGAATGGTACTGTGATGGTGAGATCTGGAGCTCAGCCATGTGATAGGGTCCTACTTAGCATGCTGGTAGTGCATAGAACAAGAGAATTAACATCACTTAAGTAACAATATTACATCAAAAATGACAAAATGTGAGTTCTGGTTTCAGGAAGTAGATCTCAGTCAGGTCTGTGTGGCTCCAGAGTAGCCTCATTTTCTGAGAAGCTCAAGTTACTCCTAGAAAATATACAGTAAGAAACAATTCCTTCCTAGGCTGGAAGACACCTAACTCCTGTCTGATTCATGGATATATCTGATGTTAGTCTATGTAGATTTTGTGGACTGACTCATTATTTTATTAACTATAAAACAGTGAGGACAAAATCCTGCCTCCAGGGATCTCCATTAGCAGTCTCCCATCTCATGTGTTGTCTGATATGCCCTGTCCCTCAGGTATTGCTGATGCTGAGTTATAATGCCAGAACTCTTAGATTTACAGCAACATGTCATTATCCAACTGCATTCAAGGCTAGTCACCATATGCAACAGAACAGGAACCTGAGCAGCCCAGACTCTGAAGTCAGACAAGATGTTTTGCTCTACGTGTTTTCCCTGTCCCTTTAAAACCAGACTGGTATTTCTCCCAAGTATAATCTGTTAGTTTTAACATATTTCTGTTCTTCTTCTGCCAGTAAGTCTGCTTCCTGAAAAGTTGGCACCAATGTCTTTAAACATCTATGCATCCCATACAAAGTGAATGACTGCTTTTGCAATGATGGAGGCAGATGTGCATTAAGTGGTGGTTAACGCTTTTTTAATAAAATACTTGTGCTCTCTCATTTGTCCCAAGAGAATATAAATAGATCCATCTGCCTGCCTCAATAAGTACGTGGTCCTCCTCATGATCCTATCTATACAGTAGAGTCTAGTGCAGCAAACACGAAGAGCTGAACCTTTAAACATCCATAGGTAGCACCCCAGCCCATCGGAAGAGCTAACTTCTCTCTCCTTGTTTCCAGAGGCAGTACAGTGTGCAGTCCTTAGATGCAGTGCAAGCATCATTTTTGGCACTCCTGCTTGTGGACATTATAAGTAAGGTGGAATAGGTTTGCTTTAGGTCAGGAAACTAGGTCTCTACCCTACCAAATTCTTTTTTTTTTTAAAGGACACTGACAGTGTCTCTTGTTCAGCACTATTTCTATGTTTTCAACCTTCTTCCAGTGCAACCGAACACATTCCTTCCTGTGAATTGTTTTGATTGATTTCTTTTATGTTTATATTCTTTTAGGGGTGAAGTGATCAATGGGGGATTTGGTCTGGTTTTGGATGGGTCTGCAGAAGCTGAAGAACGGGCTAAGATGATGCTCAGCTGGGATGTTTCCAATGGAGTAAGCAAAATTAATTTATATACTCACTTTATTATTCATCCAGGACTACATTTGTTTAGGTACTTGGGTTCCCATGTTCCTTTTCCTTTTAGCTCCATGGGAGTATGAGCCCTCAGGCTAGAGTTCTCGGACCTGGCTTTTTGTATGCCAGGAACAGTTCTAATGGGCCAAGCAACTAATTGTATTCACTGCTTCTAATAGGGGTGGTTATGAGTGTGATTCCTTTAGAGTCAGTTGTTTGGAGAAAAAGAAAAACCACCACAAACTTCAAAGGACTTTAAGTCAATAAAAGAGGCTAAATGTTTCTTTGGTTGTGTGTTGGGATCACCTTTTCTAACTTCACAGCAATTTGGAGTCCAACAGTTTCCACACATCCCAGGGCATGTTTTGTTGTTTTTTAAGCACTAGGGAAGCCTGCCTGAGGCCATTTGTCAGACATGTGGGCATTGTTGTTGGCCTACACCATCCAATTGGTAACTCCATGAACTTTAATCTTGTCTATTCCTAACTTCTTGCTCAAGGCATCTTGAAAGGCTTGCCATTTAAGTGCTAGCTCATCCAGCCCTTGATACTATTAGAGTTTTTGCATTCCACTAGTGTCTAGATAAACTCTGGCTGGGTTTAAGACTAGGATCTCATCTCTGAAGTGTTAGAAGGTTTTTGATTCAATACTTGCAGGGAACCAAGCCAGCAGGACATAATGCTGCACAGTCCCATTAAAGGACAAGACCTGTTGCATTTCAGTCATGTAATTTTACAAGCACCTGACATACTGAGGGAGCTCCTTGCCAGTGATGACATCTGGTCTGGTTTACTTCTCAAGAGAATTGTAGAATTTCTTCTTGCCCTAAACTTAATAATTTTTTTTCCTCCTCATGAGACCTGATGTGGTAGAAGAGGAGGAAGAATATTTTGCTCGTATTCCCTGTCCCAGATCTGAAATAACACATTAGTAAACTATTAAGGAAGAAGGAGGAGGACAATTATATTAATTTGTAGGTTAGAGGAATGAAGACAAACCCTTAACAAGCACTGTGTATCAGAGACAGCCTATTAAAAACCCAATAAATCTTTTGCTGTTCTGATTTATTGCAAGTAAAAGTTCTACTCCTCCACACACATGTTGAAAAAGGACAATCTGAGAATGCTGTCCATATTATATGCAAGAGAGAAACTGGAGCGTAGCCTTCAGTGTACAGCCAGGAATAACTGTAGGTGAGTGGCTAAAATTGAGTTGTTGATTTAAAAGGTCATTTCTAGCTGCTATTGTTATGATCCTGGGAACACTTATTAGCTTCACGTTAATCATATTAAATATTTTGAGGAATTAGAACCTAAGTATTTCTATCTTGAACAATTCTGAGTCTGAGTATTTCAGACACTGGTTTGTGAATCATAAGAGATTTTTAAGGAAGTGAATCCATTCCTTTGTGCCAAATCTTAACTTTTGTTTTAATCTGATGAATCTTGCTTGCATACAGATGAAAATGCAGAGCTTGGTTGGAAGGGGAGTTTACCAGTTCCTTGGCTGTCCATGGAATTTCATCCTTACGTTCTGGCAGAGAATTTGGCTCCTTTATTTCACAGTTTGAAAAGGCATTGAGTGACACTTTCCTTTTTAAAATATTTATTCTGCTACGAAACCATCAGTTGCTTAAATTGTACTGTTATCTAAAGCCAGTGCTAGTTTTAGAGTCCACGACTATTTTTAGTGAGGGGAATTTTATAAAATTTCTAAAGTACCTGGCTCCACCAGTGTCACATGCCCAGTAATATGTTTCTGCATGAAAATGTCCCAGGAGCATCCAAACACTGCTCTTAGAAACAAAGTAGGCATTACAAAAATTACTTGGAAAAATCTGTAAGGAAACGCAAAACTGGCTGAGGGTGTGGTGGTTTTGGCCCTAACCAAAGGCCAAATACCCACCAAGCCGCTCGCTCTCTCCCCCCTTCAGCCAAAAAGGGGAGAAAATAGATATTGGGAGGCTTAGGACTTGAGATAAGGACAGAGGGATCACTCTGCAATTAGTGCAATGAGCAAAACAGACGCAGCACAGAATAAAGGAAAGTGATTTATTACTACTTACTACAACTAATACACCCAGTGAACTGGAATGGGGGAAGAAGTGGCCAGGTCTTCAAGCACCTTCCCCCCACCCCTCCCTTCTTAGCAAACTTAAAACTCATCACGATTTTACTCCCTTCTTCCCCCCCCAACATGGCGCGGGGAGGGGCAGGGAATGGGCAGTGGGGTTCCGGTGATTCCCAACAAGCTGCTTTTCTTCCCCAGATATTATCACTTCTACTTCC
>VZTU01016273.1:166178-215450 GCA_013400835.1 Zapornia atra
TGCACTCGCACGACAAGCTGCGGCCCTTCGCCTGTGCGGCGCCGGGCTGCGCCAAGCGCTTCACCACCGTCTACAACCTGCGGGCCCACAGCCGCGCCCACGAGCAGGAGGCGGCGCACAAGTGCGAGGCGTGCGGGCAGCGCTTCCCCAGCGCCGCCCGCCTCGCCGCCCACCGCCGCCGCAGCCATCTGGAGCCCGAGCGGCCCTACCGCTGCGACTTTCCCGGTAAGCCGCCTCTGGGGGGGGCCCTGCTTCCCTTCCCTCCCCCTTCTAAAACTCAGCTCGCCCGGGTGAGGATGGGATCCCTTCCCCGAGCTTGTGCCTCGTCTCGTCTGGCTTCTCCCCGCCGTCGCTCCTTCCCCCTCCCTCGGATCGCCCCCGGAGGGAGGCCCCCGCTCCGTGCCGCCTCGCTTATCGAGAGGGAAAGTTTGGGAGCTGGGGATGCCGCGCCTTCAACTGTCAGCCTGTGTGTGGCTTTGTGCTGGCGTGATGAAACGCTTTACATCACAGCGCGCACCTTCAGTGGTGTGCCTTAAACCGGCCGAGCGTGTTTGGATTGCCCACCTTGACCAAATAAGTGTCATCCTTGGGAGTAGCGTAGTTGAGGACTTTGTGTGTGCCAGGATGCAATATCCTGGGAAAAGGGCCACAAAGGCTCTTTGCTAAAAGTTGGGAGGGAGAAAAGGACCCAGTTTTCTTGATTCAGTTTTGTATCAAGCTGATGCAGTGTTTTCCTTTTCTCCCCAGGCTGTGAAAGAACATTTATCACAGTGAGTGCGTTATTCTCCCATAATCGAGCTCACTTTAGAGAGCAAGAGCAGTTCTCCTGTTCCTTCCCTGGCTGTAACAAGCAGTATGACAAAGCCTGCCGACTGAAAATCCACATGAGGAGTCACACAGGTATTCATGAGAGTCATTGATACTTGGGGAAGTACGTGGAAGATGTGCTGAGGGTGGGCTTCAGTTTACTGTAGAAAATGAGTGTTGTGAAGGGAGAACAGGTGACAATGAGTTATTTAGAGTCAGTGAAAACGTTTGGTTCTTGGCCTTCTGGGAGCAAGAAGGCCACTGAATGAACTTACCAAATGCGAAGTAGTTGTGGATGTGCAAAGCTGTGGCTTTTGGGGTGTGAACTCTGTTCAGAAAAACTGTCCCAGCTCAGTTCCCAAGTTTTTAGACATTCAGAGCGTTATGTAAATTCAAAGTCTGTACATACCACACTTTGGTACAGCAGGAAGATAAATTTAAACCCATGCAAGGGCCACAGCTAAACTGAAATCCACCCTTTTAAGTTTTAAAAACAACTCTGCATGCTCTCTACTGTCCTCTGTGCTCATGGCTTCATGGTGTGGGGCTTGGGTTTTGTTTTAAGTTTTGCTTTTGTTAAGTGCAGGTTTGTAGGTGTAACAGAAACCAAGTTCACATACTTCCCTGTAACATATCAGCATATAGTCACACATCATGAGAACAAAAGCCCCACGTTTCAGCTGTGTTCCGGTTCTGAATGATGATATTACTGCTTCTTGAAGCACCTTCAAGATAGCTCAGATTAACATGAGATGGATTGATGATTATTCATGTTCCCTGATGCACAGGGAAAGATGCAGTTGCCTTGAGTTAGAGAAGACTCAGATTGCACGAGCAGGAAGGGGCATCAGAGTACTTCTCAGTGAATTGCAGGAAAGAGTGGTTGGGTCTTTTTGTTTTAAATTAATTCAATTTAAGTAGCTCTTGAGATTTTCTAGTAGCAGCATGTGTTTCTGTGTTAAATTGTTAACCTAATGTTTCTTTGTTTAAGGTGAAAGGCCTTTTATCTGCGACTTTGAAGGTTGTGGCTGGTCTTTCACAAGTATGTCCAAGCTGCTGAGACATAAAAGGTAGCCTTTTCTGATTGTACTGTCCAAATCACTGGCTGTTTGTTTGTTTTTATTCCAGTACTTAAACAGCAGTGGATTTAATCATGCCAATGGCAATTTCCTTCCCTTGTAGGAAACATGAAGATGACAGGAGATTTATGTGCCCAGTAGAAGGCTGTGGGAAGTCCTTCACAAGAGCAGAACACTTGAAAGGCCACAGTATAACTCACCTTGGCACAAAACCATTTGAGTGTCCAGTAGAAGGTAGTGTTCAACTCCTGCATGCATTAGCTGCTAATCACTGTGTATATTGCCTGAAAACTGTATGCCTTTTTCCCAAGTGCAAGCTTCCTACACGATCAGGGCAATTTAGAGTGAGTTTGAGGGGGTAAAACTACACAAGAGAGACCTAATTGAATGAGTGAGCATTCTCAGATTTATGGATTGCAGAGAAAACATTGGTTAGTGCTCTAGCTTGATGTTATTAAAATTTTCTTTATGGTGAACAGGGCTACTTTATTCTGGAAAATCCTACTTGTGATACTCAGTTTCTGCAGCTCAGCTTTTTCACCTGATTCATAAGTAGTGAAAAGTGGTCCTGTGGCCACGTTTTGCTGTTGCAAGTTATCCTCTCGAGTATTTAGTGGTTGTGCTGTTACTCTCAGCTGCTGGGATGGTGGATGGCAGTGTGAGTGGTATCCATTGTGGTCATACAGGAGCCTATCTGGTGCTCTGTGGGTTTCTTGGCTCTACCTCCATTACTTCAGTAGGACTCCAGGAACAAATGTTTCAGGTCTGATACAGAATTTTCTCCTTCAGAAAGTAAAGCAGCTCTACTTGGTAATTGTTTCTACTTTTGATGGTTTTGCCAGTAGTCATCATGAAGGGTTTATATTTAGAATGCCATAGAAGGGAAAGGTTATGTCTTACACTGAATGACTGAGGAGTTTCTTCCTGTCAGAAACCAGTTGTTGAACTGTGCTACCCATTGAGACATCCTTGAGGTAGAACAAGGCTTTCTTCTGATTCCTCTGAATGTATGCACAGGCACTGCAAAATAGCAAATGGAGCTCTGCAGACCTGCTCTGATTTGCTAAGCCACTAAACATGAACAGCACATTGAAGTCAGATGAAATTTTAAAGCCTTGTCTATCCTTTTGCAGGCTGTTGTGCAAAATTCTCAGCACGAAGTAGTCTGTATATTCACTCCAAAAAACATCTTCAGGATGTAGATTCGTTGAAGACTCGTTGCCCTGTATCGAGCTGTAATAAATTGTTCACTTCCAAACACAGTATGAAGACGCACATGGTTAAACAGCATAACTTCAGCCCAGGTAAAGCCTTTGTTTCAGGCTGTAGGAGGGTGCAATGGAAAACAGAAATGTGTATCTACTGGTAGTGAAATCCAAGCCCCATTGATACGGATGTTAGAATCTTCACTGAGACAGGAGCTGGTTTTCTCTCCCAAAATTTTCAGTGGGACTTGTGACTGATTATCAGAAAGTGATGTTTGAGCTTGACCTGTGTGAAACTGTCAGAAATTGCAATGTTTTTGAATAAAGTAAACCTTGTCCTTCTCTGTGCCACCTATAAACTATGACAAAGACTCCTCTTTGCACTCCTCCTCCAACCTAACTTAGTCTGGACTGTCTTAGTGTTACCTTTTGGCTAGTGTTTTTGTAACTGAAATTTTTTGGTAAAAGAGTGGCCTTACTTCAGTAAGCTGCTTTTCCTTAAATCTGCTCCCAGGAGGGTTGGGAAGTGTTTTAGTAAGCTGAGAATCTCAAGTTTTAAGCTTCCTCCTTTGATCACGTTTTTCCTCCCCACTGTCTGATGAAAAGGCCTGTTCTGTAAGCAAACCCTTCTCTTCTAGATCTCCTAACTCAGCTTGAAGCAACCAGCTCCCTCACGCCCAGTAGTGAACTCACTAGTCCAGGACAGAGTGATCTCAGCAACATCGACCTGGTATCTTTGTTCTCCAACGTGTCTAGTAACAACTCTGGAATCTCGACGGACATGGCCCTGGTGAACTCTGGAATTGTCACCATCGATGTGGCTTCAGTGGGCTCAACGCTCGGAGGAAACCTGCCTGTCAGTAACAGTTCCTTAAGTCAGTCAGTCGATCCCTTGATACTGGTGACCAGCAGCGATATGCCACAGAGCCTGGACAGTTCTCTCTTGCTGGGAACCAGTGCAACGGTTCTACAGCAAAGCACTTTAAATTTGGATGATGTCCAGACTGTCAATGCAGAAGCCCTGGGTTCACTAGCATCTCTGTCAGTGAGGAATCCCAGTCAAGATGTGCACGGTTTGACGTCCAGCAATAATTTAACAATTGACACAGCCACTTTGACTCCTTCGAGTAGCCTCAGTGGTACCAGTGTGCCTGAGTTACTGACTCCAGTTAAAGCTGAACGGAGTTTGCTTCCCATCTCGGACGTTGTTGGTCAACAGGAGGGCAGCAAAGTAGTGACGCAGTTTGTCTTCTCCAACCCTCCAGGGAGCTACAGTGCACAGAAAGAAATGGATCTTGGCACAGTGACTGGGAGCTCATTTTTGGTATGCATTAACTACATTGGTTTTACCCCTAGATGACTGAGAGTGGGTATCCCTGAAGTCAGGGCCTCCTTTCCCTTATAGGGAGGCCTTTTCCCTCAGATTCTGCAGCTCATGCGTTTTGGCTTTTTTATGGGGATGTAAAACATGTTGAATAGTGTGTTGTCAGAATTAGATTCAGTGTGGTGATAAGTTCTGGAATTCTGGTGGGGAGAGTTAAGGAGAATCTTTCAGAATTAGGGAGATAAAAATAAGTGATCGTCTGTGAGGGTGAAATGGAATTTACAGGAATACACAAGCATGTGGTGTGTCTTGGGTGTTTCATTCCAGGGAGAGATTTGGGCTGGGAGGGTAACTTTACAGTAATCTTCCCTTTCTCCTTTACTGCAGACTTAACTGTTTGTTTACATTACAAAGTAAACGTTTACCATGTTAAAATCCCAACACTTCCAAATGTGGAGCTAACTTCCTTTTCTGTTGAACTCCAGACATTATGTACATAGAGGGAGTGTATTGAAACTAACCAGAAGAGCTGGGAAACTAGATCTCGATGTGAAAGATAACTAACTGCAACTGAAAACATAGCCTGTGTTCATTGTCTTGGTTCTTTCTTGCATTCAAAAATCTTTGCATCTCTTGGCTTTTTTTTTTTAAACTAGGAGAGCAGTGGGTCTGCAAGAACAGACTACAGAGCCATTCAGCTAGCTAAGAAAAGAAAACAAAAAGGGAATGGGAACAGCACAGGTGAGAAGCCATTTATTCCGTTAAATTTACTAAATTCAGTTACTGAGGGTGCAGTGGGAATGGGTATCTGAGTACATTCTGAAACATCCCATCCAGTTTATTGCTAGTTAAAAGAATTATGCATGTGGTGTACCATCTGTTACCCAGGCTAATCACATTCTGTGGAATATCAAATTCACAGTAAGTTTACAGAGAAGTCTGCACCATATGCTTCATGATTGTTAACAAGACACTATCCCTCCATCTATTCATCTGCTTTTTATTTTCTTACTAAAACAACAAAAATTAAAGTCACTTTGCTTTCTGTTTTTTATGCTTTCAGTCTTACCTGGTGGGTTCTTTTTTACTCAGTACAGATGGTGAAAACATCAGCTGGATTGTTTTGTTTCAGTGTTTCCCCTACTAACTCTGTGTGCAGCATTAAGGAATTTATTTCTTAGTTACCTAGAAATACTCAAACCTCTCTCTTGAATTTTAGCTGTGTAGACAGTTCTTGTGCAGGGTGAGGTTTAGGTCTTAGGATTTCAGATGTATCATCTTTCTCTTAGACTGTGGTATGTCTCAAAGCTGTCCTAGTTACACCCTGTTACTTTGTAAGAGCAGTCGTGGGCTGTGGCTCGATAGATTCATGAGCTCAGGCACTTGAGTTGTGTCTCCCCTGGGGACTGGGGTGGAACATCAGACACACAATCAGTTCAGGGGAACATTGTATATAGTTTTTGTTCTTCCTTGCTGTGTTCTAGTATCTTCTACTTCTGAAAATGAAGGTGATCATTTTTAAGGTGAGTTAAGCGACTGGTTCTGAATTGAGCCCTGTCATGTTCCTGTATCTGCAGAAGGTGTGTACACCTGAATAAATTCTGTCTGGTGCAGTGAATCATCACACAGGAGAGTAACTGCGTTATATGTCATCAGACACATCTTTTGGACACTAGCTTAAAAAGATGACTCCACTTAATCTGCATGTGTCCTAAAATGACTTCAGAAAATTCCTCTTTCTGCCTCTACTCAAGACTCCCACCGTCCACTTTCCAGCAGTTGTTGCCATAGCGTTACCACACGCTTCTCAAAGTGAGCCTTGTATTTCTAATTGGTTTAACTAGATTGAATGAACGCTGTAAAGTTCAGTGTTTAAAAAAACATTATCTGAGCCTTCTGTTTACCATAGATGTAAAAAACCCAAACAAACCCTAAAACAGCTGACAGGATTGTGTCCTTAGATTTCTTTTGATGAGGTTTCTGGTTTTCGGATTGTGGTATGAGCAGCTGGTTCCTCTTATTTGGAACTGCTGAAGATTGATAGTTGTACTTCTGTAGTCTAACAGCCCTTAATCTTTCTGGAAGTAGATGAGGTTTGCTGTGCCCTTTTTATAGTTTAAAACAATGTTGTACGTGACTTCTCAGGAAATGAGTTACAAAATCAAAAATAGAAAATGCATTTTTACTTCCCAATTTCTTTCTATAACTCTACAAATGCAGTAGTATTTCTGTGCTACCACAGGGGTGAGCCCTAAGGGAAGCAATTTGTGATGTGGTTTTAATGGCAGTTGTGTAAAAAGATGCTCAGTCAGCAGTTGGAGTTATCAGCTGACTGCTGTCTGGCCTTTTGGCAGTTATCAGATGGTGCTTAATGATAGCACATTGTTCCTGGCATTTGCTATGTAGTGTAAATAACTGCCTAAATTGAAAAATGCTAGCAGGAAACGTTGGCAAATTGCTTCTGACCATCTAAATAGGAAAATTGCTTTCTTTTAGGGGCATCTGGCTCTGGTCAGAGGAAAAGCAAGGGTGGGAAAGTGAGCCCTACCAACTTTTCATCATCCACTCCTGGCAGTCGACTGGGTAGCAACGTAGTTCTGCCAAATGGAGGGCTGACAATAAGGGACCCTACCACTGGAGCCCAGTATGTGCAAATTCAGCTTCTTCAGGTAAGAGCTGAGAAGGAAATTTAATTCACATCTTTGCTACCCTAACTGGCACACTGATGAAGAGTCTGACTGACTGTGAGCTCAGGTGCTACAGCCCCGAGATGGGACTTTGAGATCTGCAGAATGTACCATGTCCATTAGGGCATTTGCCTGCAAGAAGCACTGTCCTGTGAAGTTTATATGAAATGGGCTTTACAGAGGTTTAGAAAAGCCTGAAAACAAAGCTGGGTCAATCATTTAGCTGCTGGGGGGCCAATCAGATGCATTGTGGAAATGGGTAAGATGGTTTTATTTGATTTAATACACTCAGTCCAGCCTGGAACATAGAGATACTGTAACTGTAGGGAACATCCTATTCAGCCCCTTAGGCTGGATACGCTTGGTGCAGGGAGCACTCTGATGCCACTGAGACATCCAGCAAACTTCATTTTCGGTGTGCTGACCCTTGAAGAGCTTAGGGATTTTCCCAGTTTGGGCAGGCAGTTACAAGAGTGGGCAAAACAGATCCTGCATTCCTGCCCCAAAGCAAAGGGTGGGGTAGTTGTTCTTCCAGAAGGAAAGGATGATTGGCACACGTTGCTGTAGGGCGTGCATGGGAGTATGAATTTTTCCTCTAGTCTTTTCCTTTGTTGATTCTGCAGCCCCAAATTCTTACACTCTCCACTTGCAAAGTAAATGAGACTGACATGAAAAGATGAAATTTCAGTCTAAACTTTTATTTCTGTCAAGTGTTGAAAGAAAGGTGAAGATTCTTTTCTGAATACACCTGGCAATCCATGGGGGCTGATCAGCTGAGCTTGGTGGGCAGTATGTTTTTGACCAAGAGTATATCTGTGTAGCATCTAGAGACAGGGTGAGTTAATTCCATTTTATTCCTAACAGCATATGGTAAGGAGGAAGCTATAGGCAATTTTCTCCCCCTGTCTAGTTTTCTGGTGGGAGTCAACGCTTCTAACTTCTGTGTTAAGTATCAGCTTCACACAGCGCAGTGGAACCTGATGCCTGTTTCTGAGTCTTAGGTTTGTTGGAAGATTGCTTTCCTTTTCAGATCATGCCAATTTTCTGAGTTGGTTATGATAGCCTAACTGGTTGTATGCTGAGCTAGGTTTAAGTGGCAGTAGCTTCCCAGGTATCTGTGGATTTAGGCTTTGAGTACAGTGAGACTGAGTGAAACTTGTGATATTGTGCTGAGGTGCTTGGAGTTCTTTGTAATTGCATTTTGCTTGTGTATTCACAGGATGATTCCCCAGGAGAGGGAGATTTGCCCTTTCAACTAAGCTCTCAGTCCTCCTCGTCACATTCTCAGCTTACAGTGGATTTACCTGTTCACATACTTCAGGTACAGCATGTCAGAGCCATGGAGTTTTACTGCCAAGCTTGAAAGTGAAGGCAGATTAGCGTTAACTGATGAAAATACCAATTAGTGTTTTATCTAATGAAAATACTGTGTTTGCCATTGGAAGTTCAATTTCACCTACAAGAAGCAGCAAGCAGAGAGCTACACTGCAGTATTTATCTTGTGTATGTTCCCAACCTTTGACACATTACAGGGGGATGTTTTTCTTCCTCAGTTACTGAGTAATGAATAACCACATGTTACTCATTTATTACTGGAGTGTCCCATCCATGTTTTCCTGATCTCACCCTGCAGATATTATGTGGGTGAAGAAAGAGGATCAGAATTACTATGTACCAGGTTACAGGAAAGGTGTGAAGTGTGACATACAATCTTGAGCTTAGATTTCAGAGTGGTGTCTATATGGGAATGGCAGTTATGTTAAAGTCTGCTTGCTTCTACAGGCTTTGGTTTCACTGCTTGCCCTTGTTAACCCCTGCGTGTCAGCGTTGTTTGAATGCAGAAACCTTCCTATAGCTTCTTGTGTAAACGTTTTGTTATCTGCTGTTCTGGTAAGCTGCGTGCTAGTGAGCAGGAGCTGCTGAGAGCAGAGCAGCAATGAATGACTAGTGTGCACATAAGTCACGTTTTCTACTTGGCTCTTTGGGGCTTTGGTTTTGATGAACTCTGCAGTGCAGTTACTCTTACCATGTGTGCTTCTCCTGGATAAAAAAAGCTTTTATGTTTGAGAGGAGCACCTTACTATGAAGTCCTTACTAGAAGTACTTAGGGTCATTGGCCATGGTAAAGAGTTAATAGATGAAAAGCAAATTGTCAGTAATTTTTAGTTTGTCTCCCTCAGTAATGCTCTTCTGAAGTACTCTGAAGAAAATGAGGAGCAGCACTGTTTGAGTTGTCCCCAAAGTAGGAAGGCTTTGTGTTTCCCCCAAACCATTCAAAGTATTTTTCTGGCCTTGGATAAATGTCAGGCTGATCTTACTGACACGTGTTAAAAGAGAGCTCAACTCTTCATGCTGTCTGTTTGCTTTAACAGGAACCACACAATTCCACTGAAGATGATGCAGGTTCTGATAACTCTCAGTTCACTGGAAGCACAATAAACTTACAGGATCTGGAGTGACCATTACCAAGAACAGTTACTTGAAAACAAATTGGGCAATCGTGTCTTGACAGAGTGAGATAATTGTGTGGGTCTTTTTCCAAGGAAAATATGAAGACTAGGAATACTGGATTATGGTTGCACTCTTTGCAATTTGCTAAGGACAGTCACAGCTGAAAGATTCTCTTAAAACATGTAAATCCCACTTGATGTGCCTGTGTGAGATACGCTGCCTGCCTTGTGGCTGGAGAGACCGAGGCAGGCTGTTGTACAGTGTTGTTTCAGGGAGAAGTACTGTATTAAACTTCAAACTGAGGTAATATTTACTATTTTCACAGGAAAGCAAGTATTCTACAGCTAACAAGTACAAATTTATAATCCTGCCTACAATAGTTAAAATTTCCCTCCCGTTGGTCTCCTGAGGGAGCCGGTGGCATCAAAGAATTGTGAGCTAAATATTCAAGTGTTTTTCACACACACACAAAAAAAAAAAGAATTGTTTGGGCAGAAAACTGGAATAAAGTGTCACATGTAACAAAATTAATGTCCTATGCCATGAAAATGAGATGCTCTAAAATCTTTGTTTTAGAAAGCTAGATTCTAAATGTTGACTTAGCTGTGAATCAGTTTGTAGCTCATGTTGAGTTTCTCCCTTTCCTTGTTCCTGTGTCCCAAATACTTTGCTGAATTCTTCCAGCAAAACTTGAAAAAGAAAAACTGCAATAGAACTGTACTCACTGTAAGTGATTTAGCTAAGAGTCCAGCAGCATGAGAGAGGTTCGTTTTATCCTCGTGTTCCCTTTTTTGGGAGGAATGTTGACCGTCACGTAAATTTTAAGCACCTTGATTTTATTTCATCTATAACCTGCTGCCAAGTTACCTGTGAACTGGCCACTATCTTTCTATTTTGGGGGTTGTTTAGGTTTTTTGTTTTGTTTTGTTTTCCAATTGAACACTGTTAACACTCGTTTGTTACTGATACCCCAGAGTGTCACATGCATGTGGAGCTTCTGGCTGGTTTACAGAATATGCAGTTGTCAGAGTATTTTGTGAGGGGGGGGAAGAATCATTACCTAGGAAGATTTGCCCCACTGAAAAACTGCAGTTTCTCTTGGGGGCAGGGGGAGAGGTTGTACGTACTGTACTTATCTGGATTGCAGACACCTAAATAAGTATAGGGTTGTATAGGAAAAAAAAAAAAACAAACCCAAGCCTTTGGTTACATTTTAAGGTAGTAATATAAATGTTTCTTATGGTGATGTACTGAATGCCTATAAAAATATGTATAGGAGTTTGATAAAAGGGTGTATGTACTGTTTTTTATTCTCAATGAGGTGTGTGTGTGTGTATGCACGTATGTGTATTTTTTTTACAGAATAAGGTATGTCATGCAGAAGAACGTTGTGATCTTTCTAATCTTGCACATATTTATTTATTTTACAGTTATACTGATGTTGAGTTCACACGAGGTCATTCAGAAACGCTTTTTACTTCCTGTGCCTTTTGAACTATGTATGTGTCCAGATAAATGCTTTTTTGGTTGAAGACTGGGGGAGAAAAGGAAGTATACCAGTTACATTTGGCTTCAGATCCGGACTTGTAGGCAGTATTTTATCCTCTGGTTGAACCAGTGTATTTTTTTATCTATAGCTTAACAGAGCGTTGAGGTCTCACTGTTCCACTGAGTCTGCAGTATATGTCCAGGGAATCTCTTAGCCCCCTCTGGTTGGGTTTCTAAACCACTTGGTAGATGACATCTACCTGGGAGCTGTGACTGCAATGCAGATTCCACTCCCGAGAGGTAGAAAAGTTGAGGAGGGGGGACTACTGGGCCTTATGGTGGCAATCACCATGCTCTCCCTGGAAGCTGGGACACCTCAAGCTCCCAATGCCTGTGCTACTCTGTTCTCACGGACCATACCAGTTCTTAAATCTATTAAAATGGCCAAGGAACACTCCATCTTTTTATGGGACTTGCAACCGAATCTTTCTACTTCTGAAAATGTACCTCACTCAGCTTTGTAAGTGAATGTAAAGTGCTAACTTCTTAGGGCCGAAAATTGGATCACTTGGCTTGAACTCCATTGCTGGCAATGGATACCTGAACAGCTGCTGGTGCAAAAGGGTCAATAAAGCTTTTTTTTTTATGGTCAGTTTGTCACTGAGTATTGTTCTTTGTATGGATGCATCTGACATAAAGGTAATCACTTCACTTCTTGATTCCTGCAGAGCCAGTGTTTTTCCTTCCCTTGTGTCTTCTCCACAGTGGTGGGGTGGAGGCTGAGGAAACCCATCTGATTTTTGTAGTCCTGCAACAGGACCGTGATCACAATAAATGGCTTAGTCATGCCCTAACAAAGCTGGTTAGCTAAGACTCTGAGAAATCTCACTGGTCAGGTTTCTAGGGATGGTGCTATTTGCATCAAAAACTTGCTAGCAGGAGCCTGAGAAGCAAAAGGAAAGAGTTTATATGTATTTTCATAGGCAGAAGATGAATGGGAGGAGAGACTGCCTGAAACAACAGCTTTCCTTGGGCTCTTGGGGAGAGGGAATTTCATGGGACCAAGAAGTTCATCAACTGAACTAAGGCTAGCAGATCTATGAACAATTGTTTTTCTGGAGCAGCATCAGCCCTCCGTGCTGTGGTTAAGACTGTGCTGTCAAGTGAAATAATAGAGTTGTTCTTCCTTCTCCTTATCCACTTGTTCTTGGCTTTGGTTTTTCTTCTCCTTCCTGGCAGGTGGGTTGGAACGGAACACCAGCCTCCTGCCGATCTGCAGGGGAAGAGGAGATGGCGTGTCAGGGTTGTGTCAGAGCAGCGTGTCTGAACTGTGCAGCTGCTGTTAAAGCTCTGTGCTACCAAGCTCTCCTGCTGTGAGGGCATGGCTGCTCACTGTCTGTTTTCCAGGCAGGTTTCAGGGTGTCTGTTAAGCATTTCTGTTAAAAATGAGTGTCAAGCACCTGGAGACAGCACATTTACTTCAGCTTCTATGCAACTGTTTTCTGACTAAAGGCTTATTTGTGTGATCTCAAGAAGATGAGAAGTTGGAAGTCTGAAGAAGTACCTTTGCCTTGGGAGAGGGGCCAGGGACTCAGGGTACCTGTTGTGAACTGCCTATGGTGTCACCAGTTTGGTGTGTGACTGAGCACTGGGCTGCCCTCATGTCCTCTTAACCTGTGGAATGTGCTGCAGGAGCTACACAAAACACAGAACCTGCCAAGGAAGGTACAACTTGGTGGTATGGCCTGGCTCATCTAGGGACTTGCTGCTGTGGGGAGCCTTCTTCCTTTGCCCGTTTCTATGCTTCTTAAGAAATATTTCTATGCTTTTCAAACAAAAAAATACTGTCAAATTAACAAGTTGCAATGAGCTTAATGAGAAAATTGGCAAGGAATAGAGAAGGCCACGTGGTCAAGACATGAGGATAGGAGGATGGGTGGATGCTGAGCTGGAATGACTTACAGCATGATGGGACTTCCCAGCTGTTGCTTGTTGCATCAGTGCTGTAAATTGGAATTGGGCTTCACCGGAGTATGGGGCTATCCCCACTCAGCTGGGGGGGAGGTCCAGTAACACTCCTTAAACACTTGGATGTTCAACTGCTCCCAGCTTCTCTGCAGTGGGCTGTTGAGGTGAGGTGTTCCTATGGATTTACTGTACTTGCCTTTATTGGAGCTGCCTGTGATCTTTCCAGGGCCCGTTGCAATTTTTCCTCCCGCTGCTGGTCCTGTTGTCTGAGCTTTTCCTTCCTGAGCCTTTTGAAGGGAGAAAGGGAAGGATGGGTAAACGTGCTGTGCAGCTCCATTGAGCTTGCCTTTTGATGTGCAACTCCCAGAGCATGGGGGGGGGGGGGGGGGGANGAGTGTACAGCTGATGCTGGAGCTTGTTGCTGTGAAGGTGCTAGGAGGGGAATGCTCAGTGGAGTTGATTCTGTTCTTTCTGGAGGGGAGGAAAGAGCACATCAAGCTTTGCTAATGGAGAGGTCAGACAGTTGTGTACCAGGTGTCCTCTGTACCAACTTCAGCAGGCAATTTATGCCTCTGCAGTTGGGCAGGGTGCTCACCAGCTTTGTGGGTGAACTATGCTTATTGTGTCTTAAGTTCTCATCAGTGTAAGCGAGTCTGTAAGCTACAGATGGGAGTAGGGGGAGTTACATCCATGGAGCCACACTCTGCCTAAATGGGCAGAAGAGGTTGATCCTGTTCCTTGGCCCTGCTTCCTTCTGGCAGTACAGCAGTGGAAGAGAAATGGGCTTAGGCTCTTGGAGATCTTCAGGAAAAACTGAAAGGTTCTTTCAAGGCTTGGTTTGGTTGGTTTTGCCTTTTATTTGGGGGGTGGGGTGTCAGATTCCTTCCTGAATTTTCTGCCTCCAGAGTAGAACAAATGGGTGTCTTACTCTTTTGGAAGTTAAGAGTGCAAAGCCCTTCACAGAACATCTGTGAAGATCACGCCCTTTCTACTGCAAAGGTGAAGAAGGGTGCAGGGAAAGAGAATGAGCAGGAAGAAATGTCACTGTTCTGTCTTTAAATCCTTGCACTGATCTTTTTTCTCTGCTGGATCCCAGTCCCCTGGGGATGGCCAGATACAATCAGCTGCCCAGTTGCCTCTTTGCTGCTTGAGGGGAAATTTCATGTGTGTGAGCCAAAAGGAATGTGTCTCATCTCAAAACCTAAATTGTGTTAATTGGTTGCTATTGAATTTAATGATACAAGCTAAAAGCTCTGTAAAAGAAACATTTGAAAGCTGGAGTTGCTGGCAAGAGCCCCTGTTGAAGTCTGACAAGGTATCAGGGTGTGTCAGACTCTGAGTGTATTAAGTAACTATGGAGGAGGAGTAACTTTCTGTTTAGTCGGTTTAAGGATCATTACTGCAAACTGCCCTCTCAAAAGGAGGATTCTCATCATTGAATCTGCCCAGGAGATTTGTGCTTTTTTTTTTTTCCCCTCTTTTCTTCTTCTTAGTCCAGATTTTGTGCTTTTCTAATGTCACTCCCAGGCCTTTTCCAGTGTGGCTGTAGGCTGCGTTTTGCTGATCGGGAGATGCGAGTACTATGAATGTGAAACCAGTACAGAAGTAAAAGGGGATGTATTGGTCACAGGGGCTTTCACTTTGCTGTTGCAGTGACTTGGGTTGATCTGACAAATCCTGCTCTTTGAGTGGCTTTGCATTTACAAACAGGGCCCGTTTCCAGAAGAGGGTCTTGTCTTACCTTACCCACCATTCCCTTCTTTTGGCTTTCTCAGCCTGTTCCATCTTTGCTGGTGGGATTCTCTCCAGCTTGTCCAGTAAACCATGGAGCTGTTTTTCTATCACCATTAGCATCTGCAGTGTCCCCAGGTTTGTCTCATTTTCTCCAGTGCAGTGGCAATAGACTTCCAGCACCTTCTTATTCAGGCTTGTGAGCATTTTGTCCTGGAGATGAGAAACAATGAGAGGCACAGCTGGGTTCTGCCCAGGATAACCACATCATCCCTGCAAAAGCAAGGGAAATTCGTGCACTTTAATTCCCTCAACAAGACTTAGCTGCTTGTTTCCTGGTTTGCTTGGCACCAGTGCCTGAGATCGGTGGCTGTGTCTCATCTTCCCGGCTTTGCTGTGGCCTGAGGCAACTGGACAGCTGCAACCTGCCTCTGTGAGCCCTACTCCCATCTTGTAGGGGCTGCATGGAGTAGACACGTTTGCCCCAGCTTGCTGCCTCAGCAGTGCCCCAAACCTGTCCTTGCTAGAGCTCCACTGCTGAGAAACAGCCATGATCCCTCCCCAGCACAACCTGCTCTCTGCTTCTTTCCCACATGGATATGGCTGATGGAGAGGAACTGGTGTGACTTGCCCCTCTTGCCTTGATCTCAGAATGTACCTGGTCCTCAGCTTTGTGTTCTCCAGAGGAAAAAAGGTGAACTTTGAGCTTCAGATTGGCTGCTCTCTCTTCTTCCTTGGCGATGGAGGATTTGAGAGTGGCTACTTGCTGTTTCAGCTCTGCTAACTTCTTCTCCCTAAGCCGGAAGAGAAGGGGGGTTATTTTGAAAAGGGCATCTCTGAAACACAGGAATTCTCTGCTACTTTGCAGCCTGGGCCGTCCCTCCTGCTGCCGGCAGATGGAGGTAGGACTTCACGCCGTTTCTGGGGAATTTGCACCCACAGCTCTGAGAACAGAGGGAATTTGGGATTTTTCTGGAGTAAGTTACTGTGCTAGTGTGGGAAAGGGAGAAGTAGCATAGCAAAACATTCACAAAGAGATAAGCTGTGCTTTAAATGTGTGCCTACCTGCCATTGAAATGCTATGTTGCAATTACACAGTGGGTTTCCTGCTGGCTTCCTCTAGGAAGGGGTTGCATTGAGTTGAATCGGTCTGGTCTGGATCACTCCAGGATGTGCCTTGTTTCTCCCTTTGATCTTTTGTTATGAGAATTACAGGATGCTTATGGCCTAAATGCATCAGTTCTCCGGGCTGTGCCTTGAGGACTGAGGAACTAGTCCCCAGCTCAAGTCCTCCCTCCACAGGGGAGACACTTCCTTAGGAACTCACAAGATGGTGGGTTGGATGGGCTACAGCTGGGCTCTCAGATGTGAGAGAGAACCTCTGCGTTGTGCTGCATAAGCAGCATTACGTGTGGTCTGCAGCATGCGGCCTGACGGGGAAGTGCTCCCAGGGGGAAGAGATGATTGCTCCTCTTTGAAAGCTGAGGCACCAGGACCCCTTCCCACCACTGGCAGGATCACACTTACGTGCTTTTATGTGTAGTGATGAAAGTGTGCTGGACCTTGTCTAAACTTTCCTCAATCTCCTGAGAGTTCTGGATGAAGGACAAGTTCTCTTCCTCCATCTCCATGGAAATTGACAGCAGTTGTTGGGGATCGGTAAAATACAACTCAGGTTCCTGCAGTGGAAAACAAGTAGGATGAGGTTTTTTGTCCTCCTCTAGTTTCTTTTCCATTCACCTACATGGAGGTTGGTCTGCACCAGCCCTCGTTCAAATGCTCTCCCACATAGAGAGGTCCATGACTGCTCATATACAAGTATCTCCCACCTTTCTGCTGTGTGTGTGGGTTGATGCTGCCTTAATAGCTCACCACCCCCCCAGAACAAGTTGTGTTTTGGGGAGTAAAAAGCAGAGTAAACATCTGAGAGAGGGGAAATGTCAATTTCAGACAAATAATTTCAAAATCTCCCATTATATGATGTCTTTATCTTGGGGGAATGCAAGCTTTGAGGTGATGGTGGGGTTTTGGAAAGTGGAGGAGGAAAGTTAAAACCGAGGTATTTATAATCTGTGGCTAAACCGAGGGCATTCATGAATGTATGAACATATAATTACTGGCTACAGTAACTCCTCAATGCCCTAATGAATGGCTAGAAGGTGTGAGAAATTAATAACACTGGTAAATGTCACCCGACAGACAGTGTAAGTATTTCAGTGTGAGAGTTCTGACCTCATCTTCATCCGAGCCGGTTTCGCTCTCTGTATCTTCTGATACAGGTGCTGTATCCGATGAACTGCTGAAAAAGCATTTTGTGTGTCAGGCCCTTGGAGAAATGGTAGCTCAAAGGAGGGCTTGTTAGTGAGCTATGGACACGGTGGCTATTCGCTCCTGTGCAGCCCCCTGCACGCTGACACGTGTGGCTCCTCCGGGCTGCAGGCTGTTTGAGGGGCAGCCGGAGCTGGGGGTCACACAAACATGCAGCATGGGAGCTACATGGGTCCACAAGCATAGGTGCCTTTTTGCTGCTCCAGGCTCTGCTGGGCAGCAGGGTCAGGGCTCGGTGTGTGAGCCTGAGCTGGGGATGTTGATCTAAAAGCACCTTTAAACTCGGGGGAGGGCTGGGCTCTGGGCAGTGAGAAGGCAGAGGCCTTGTCAGAAAGGCTCAGGCAGCACAGCGAGTGCAGAGGAAGCCTTGAGCTCCATGTGGGATGCACAACTGCTCTGGAACAATGTGGTGCAGCCATCGCAGGCGTCTGCAGTTTGTACTTGCCCTGGGCGAAGATTGCAGAGTGCTTTGTCCTCTGCACAGCCTGCTGCCAAGAACCAGCAGCATGGCCTCTTTCCTCCCTGCTCAGCCCCAGGGACAAGCCAGCATGTGAATCTTAAGAGCAAGGCAAGAGGTGCCTGGCTGATGCTGAGAGCAGAGCCTGCTCATCACTCTCATTGCACCTGTCCCCTTTGCCATGGAGGGGTGAGAAACCTCTGTTGACATCACCTGAATGCCAGCCCCACTTTTGTCCACATCAGTCCTGCCATGTGGCAGCAGCCCAGTAATTGCAGTGGCTTCATGAGGAGGGGGCATGTGGCGGCCAGGGAGTCCCTGGTACCTGCTATGCTCGGAGTGGAGGCAGAGGCAGTGGCCTGGTAAGCAGTGACCTAATTCTGACTCTACTGACAGCCATTATTTCAGCCTTAGGAGACTCACCAGCTACTCACACTTTGCTTTTCCCAGGCAACTTCTTTCTTTGCCACAAGAAGCTGGAGCTGGGCGTGCTTATCTTGCACTCCACTGCCCCTCCCCTGCTCAAGCTGACCCTGCCTGCACCCCAGCAGGTCCTGTCCAAAGGCTCATACCAAAAGCAGTCACTGCAACGTGAGTCTACAGTGATGACAAACTTCACTGATGGCAGAACAATCAGTGATTTGCATGGCAGCTGTGACCAACTTGGCCCCAGAGAAGGTTTGTTTTGCTGCACAACAAATGCCTGAGGCCTATGATTTCTTCTAGGGTCAAGACCCTAACTCTTTGGGCAGACCCTCAGCGGAGGGTTTGAGGATGGAGCTCTGTTGGAGTAGGTGCATGGGCACTGAGTTGCACCCTTGATTTCCTGCTGGTATTTGGATTTGTTGCAGCAAGGCCGAGGCATTGGTTTCCCCTATACCGCTTCCTGCTCAGCTCAGGGCTCTCTGCAGTACTTACATCTGCTGTTTGCCTTGTCTGGTACTCACAGTTTCCTTACTGACAGAGGCTTCGGGAGGTTTTTGAGATGTGACCTGGTCTCGTGCAATGAGCTGGATTCCAAACTTCTTGAAGACCGCCGGGAACTCAGCACCTCTGTATAGCTGGTGCTGTGCGGGCTGACAGCATCTGTCCTGGCTGTCAGACCCTGGCCTGGAGACAAGAGATGTGTGCTTAGACTGGGGGCTGTCCCAGTGAGGAGCGGACAGCTCTTCCTGGGCACTCACCCTGCTCTGCGGTGGTGGGAGGTGAGATGCTTCCTCCACTGGCTTTGGATGCTCTCTTCAAATCTTTTTTCTTCACCTGCTTTTTCCTATGTTCCTCCTGCCACGTTTTTGGAGACAGTTGATAGAGGAAGTCCCTGTACATCGTGTACTCCTGCAGGGTATTCCTGAATCTGGATATATCACTGGGGTAAGAGAAGTAGACAAAGTTGGTTAGCAGGGAGGAAAGCCCCTCTTCATATCCAGCTTCACCCAGAGAGGGTACAAGAGGGCTTGTATCTTCATGGATGTGCAAAGACAAATAGGAACCTGCTCTGTGCTCTCTCGTTTCCTCATGTGGAAGCTGTATGGTCACATCTTTGTGGACAGACCCTTGCTATGGCACTGGACTTGCTTTACTTGAAAATGCATGAGAAATCTTACCAGCTCAACTCATAATGGGAATTAGCTTTTTTTTTTTCCTTTTCTTCTTTCTCCAGGTCACCATTAAAATGCATTATTTAGTTTTGTTTGGGACGCTAAGCATTTCATTTGAGTTTTGGACTATTTATACTTTTAAAGACTATAATTAAAAAAAGAACTGAGGTTTGTGGGGTTTTTTTGCAACATGGCCAGCACCTGGAAAACAAAAGCTGAAACATTTTGACTCTTAAAGTTGAGCATGTTTAGAAATCTTTTTCCCCAGTTCCCTTTTTCCCCCAAGAGCTGTGAGGAGATAGGGCTCTGGGGGCTGTAAGAGGCCAGGCAGGGATAATGTGCAGTCATTACCTTTGGAGGTTCTCTATTTGGGAAGTGATTGCCTGGATCTCCTTTATTTTCTTTGTCTTTGCTGAACTTTCTTTTTCGGCACTAGAGAAGGATGCATAAACAAAAGTCATAGAACAATTGAGCAGTAAGTGGGTGGTGAGTTGAGGTGCATGTAAAACAAAGAAAAAGATGTGGGGGAAGGCTAGCTGTGTCTTTTATAGATGTACCCCAGGTGATGTTTGGCTCCTGCCTGAAGTCCCTGCTTACCTTGGGCCTTAGTTAGGCTGCTGCTGAGCATCAATTGCTGTTCTGCCCTTCTGATACTTGTAATGGGCTAAAGTGCTCAATTTACTCCACTTAAGGGACGGTTCCTGCTGTGAGGGGTTGGGCAGAAGCACCTCCCTCTCCTAATGGGGTTGTGAGAAGAGCAGAAGTGGTGGCGTCAACAGCAGGTTCCTTGCTGCAGCCAAATCAAGGCCTTTTGCAGTGAGGGGATTCCCCAGCTGTTGGTCTCCTTCATTGAACATGTAGGGAGAAAGCGCCACCGGGACTATAACTGGGAAAACTCAGGCATAGAGCATTCATGGGTGGATGCTAGCCAAAACCCTGAAAAGACCTCCCTGTGCCCAGCATGAAATAGCATGCAGGTGATTCCCCCAACTTCCATTACATTTTCAGGGCTTGAACAGAGTTTCTACGGGTCTCCTTCAGGAACTCTTCAAATGTGGCAGCATCCTTCTTCAAGTAGTATTCAGCCTTTTCCAGTTTTCTTTCCTCGCTCTTTGCTATGCTCTCCAGCCTTTGAATCTCCTCTCGCTTTACTGCCATGGCATACTGAAATGAAACCAACAGGCAGCACAGTCATGTTGGTTTGTTGAGAAGTTACATTGGTTTAGCTTTGTTCTTTGTTACCTCATTGTATTACAGTTGGCAGAGGGGGCAAGGATTTCAAAGCAAGGTATGTGTCTTAGAGAAAGCTGGGTATATAGAGTTCAGGAGATGTTTCAAGTAAGCAGCAAAACTAAAGACAGAATCTGGAAGTCCAAGCACTGTGTTAACTCCTGGCTGGCAAAGATGGATTCAGTTGTGTTACTGCCCAACAGTAGAGATGAATAATGGGGATATTGCAGCATGGCTCCCTCGAGTTCAGGATGGCTCCCAGCTATAATTTATGTATGGGATACCAAGAGCCAAAAGGTAGGTGTATCTGCACATCTCACAGGTGAAATAGTTGCATGGCTGCTGCAGGATGGTGCAAATGATCTTTGTTCATTCCTTGGCTGGGGGTTGCTGGGCTATGTGTGCCGTTAGCACAGGACTTGGGAGATCAGATCATGGGGTCTGATATACACCTCCTTGGTGTGATCTCTAGGCAATGGATCTTGGGGGGGAAATAAAGAAACAAAGCAGCACAGGGAAGAATAAATAAATCAATAGAAAATAACATTCCTAAAGGCAAGTACCTCAAGTAAAAATATCTCTCTTCTGTCATTAATGTAGTCACGGAAGGTCTCCTTTTCTACTGGGTAATCTGACAAGAAGATATAAAGTTGATCAGACTGAAGGGAGAAATACATCCAAGGCAAAACACAGTGAACGTGTAGGCTACCATGAGCATGGATGTGGTTGGCACTGGAGCCAGGAATGCTGATTATTTTATGATAGTTTGGACTTTGCTTGGGTTCAGTTTCATATGGGCTTTTTTTGTAGTTAAACAGGTAAAATGGAGTGGAGAATCTGGTCCTTACAAAAGTCAATGTCCTCTAACACTGATGGCAGACTTGCTCTTCATGTCAGAGGCAGAAAATTTAGGCCAAATCCAACTTTAGGTCAGTTTAGTAGAAGTGTATGACACACAGTCCTACAAACTCTCATCTGTGAGAGCTCTGAGCTGCTGTGAAGGCCCCAGGGGATGGTGGAACCCAGGCTGCTGCAGTGAGGGCGACATAGGCTCCGTATGTAAACACATGAGAGGGAGATGGCCCAGCCACACAGAAGTTGGCAAGAGGCAGCATGTGGCTGCTGTGGCTGCAGGAGCTGACAAATGTCAGACAGTGCTGACTGCTACTCCCATCCCCTCTTCTAGTTTTGCTGCAGGCTGTTACTCAGCTGAGCAGCACCACTACAAAGACAGTAACCGTTTCCTACTTTTTTTAATGCCTATCTTCCATGTAAGTCTCTCCTGAAGAGCCTTCAGTCTCTCTTCATTGGTTGGCTGTTTTCTGGCCTCCTCTTCTTCCTCCTTTTGCAGAGCTTTCCTCACCCCTTTTTGCTTTGCTTTTATTTTAGTGGAGTAAGTCATTTTCTCATGGATTTTCAAGGTCTTCATCCTTTCACGTTCCTATGAGGAGAAGGTGGTTTTGTGGACAGTTTGATTATGTGCTTTGCTTTTTAAAGACATGAGTAGTTATTCACAGTCTAGAAATGTGCAGGCTACTGATACCCTGCTGATGCATGTTTGCCTGGTTTATCTGACTAATCCTGGTGATGCTCTCTCTTGAGGCAACTGAAACACTTCATTTTGTAGCATTTGTTCTCATTAGTTTGTTGATTTGTATTCTGCATCCAGCTACCAGCTGTGCCAGTTTGTACCTACTCAGTGTCCTCATTTTTCCTCCCTGGATTATTCCTGGGAGAGAATGGAAATTTTCAGAGATTCATCCTTCAAAGTCCCCTAGTCAGAGAGAACACCAGCACAGCCTGACTCTCACAAAGGCACGTAAACCTTCAAGTTCAGATTGAGAGGATCTATTCTCTCTATGCAAGGGGTAACGGTTTTAAACTACAAAAAGATAGATTTAGGTTGGATATTAGGAAAAATTTCTTCAATATGAGGATGGTAGATCACAGGAACAGGTTGCCCAGAGAGGTGGCAGAGGTCCCATCCCCGGAGACATTCAAGGTTAGGCTTGATAGGGCTCTGAGCAATTTGATCTACTGAAGATGTCTCTGCTTGCTGCAGGGAGGTTGGACTAAGTGACCGTTAAAGGTCCATTCCAACCTAACATATTCTATGATTCTGGCTTCTCTGGGCTTGGATGGGTGTACTCTTCACTGGGTAAAAAACCTGGCTGGATGGCCAGGCCCAGAGAGTGGTGGTGAATGGAGTTAAACCAGTTGGTGGCCAGCCACCAATAGTGTTCCCCAGGGCTATGTGCTGGATCCAGTTCTCTTTTATCTCTTTATTAATGATGATTGAGTGTACCCTCAGTAAGTTTAAGTTTACAGTCAACACTAAATTAGGCAGGAATGTTGATCTGCTTGAGGGTAGGAAGGCCCAACAGAGGGATCTGGACAGGCTGGATTGGTGGGCCAAGGCCAGTGGTGTGAGGTTCAACAGAGCCAAGGGCTCGGTCTTGCATTTGGGTCATCATAACTCTGAGCAGCATTACAGGCTTGGGGAAGAGTGGCTGGAAAGCTGCCTGGCAGAGGAGGACCTGGGGGTGTTGGTTGATAGCTGGCTGAATATGAGCCAGCAGTGTGGCCAAGATGGCCAACAGCACCCTGGTCTGTATTAGAGAACAGTATGGTGAGTAGGACTAGGGAAGTAATTGTCCCTCTGTACTCAGTGCTGGTGAGGCCCCACTTGAGTACTGGTTCAGTTTTGGGCCCCTCGCTACAGAAAAGACACAGGTGCTGGAGCATGTCCAGAGAAGGGCAATGAGGCTGGTGAGTGGACTGGAGAATAAATGTTACGAGGAGTGGCTGAGGGAACTGGGGTTATTTAGTCTGGAGAAGAGGAGGTTGAGGGGAGATCCAATTGTTCTCTGCAACTACCTGAAAGAAGGCTGTGGAGAGTTGGGGGCATCCCTGAGACCCAGTGGGCTGAAATTTCTTATCTTATGGAGGGAAACCCAAGGCGTGAAGCCCATGTCATCCTTCTTCCTAGGCTTTCATTTTATTAGCAGTTCAGAAGAAGGTCACATCAAACACTGGAATACAGCTTCCCAAGAAGAAAGCCAAGCCTTTTGATGTGGAAAGCAAGAGATCTTGCACCAAAGCCTTATGTAGAAATCCATGTTAACAGCACTGACAGGTATCTTCTCCAGGAACAGGGATGAGCAGTAAATCTACCTTGAAACTAAGCTGGCAAAGTGACAATATCCAGACTTTGCACTAGTAACCCAGTGCTTATATCTGCTTTTGGTAAAATTAATCTCTCATTGGAGTCTTGAAGCTGATCTGGGGGAATCTCAGCTGAATTTGGCAGCTATTGTGTCACTCACACACTAAATTTTGGTACTGTATTTGTCATTGCCTGCCCTAATGAACTGCTTCTATATGCACTGGCCTAAAGCATGCATACGTACCGCCTTAGCCTTTTTTCTTTCCTTGTCCCTTATTGAGAAAATATCAATATCCTGAGAAACTGTAAATGGGTTTTTTGTGGGGTTTTCTTCATCATCTTCTGAGCTTTCTGCAAAAAACAGAAGAGAATGTAGAGGACACAAGTCAGACTATCAGGAGCTAGTGCAAAGGGATGTGATCTGCTGCAGCTGTCCTGATGTCTGATGCTGCTGAATTAAGAGTGGGGAGCTGGACAGGGCTTATAAGAAGCCAGTGATATAACTGAGACATCTGTATTGCTTATGTCACTTGACCATATCTTCTGATCAACTCAAGATTTCAGCCAGGGATTTTGTAAGTTTGGAGCTATTTTACCCATCTCATCTGATTGCAGACAGAAGAGTCTGAATACAGACCTCTCCTTTGACTGAAAAATGAATAGCTGGTAGAGTATCGTGACCTTACCTGACAGCACAAGCTGAGTTTCCATTTCAGGTTTGGAAGAAAGCCTTCTGGATGTTGACTCTGTATGTAGAGATGACATCTTTGACCCTGGCCCAAGGAAAACCATAGACAAATCAATCAGTTGTGACCTGCCATTAACTAATGCAGTAGATTTTCAGCAGTGATGGACCTTCAGTGGTTAAGATCCAGAAAGCCTCCAGAACCTTTCATGTCTGTAGGAATTAACAGAAAGCTTCAATACACTGGAAAATATTTGTGTTCTGACCCCAAAAAGGAGATGTTCATCCCTGGCTTATGTGAAAGCTGTGTAAAAACCAGTCCTCCTTGGACACACATTGATGGGAAAGCAAAGACACAACAGTCTGGAGATAACAAGCACTCGAGTCTCTTGCCTCTTGTTCCAGCCCCATCTCCAGTCCTGATCCACACCCACATCCTCCTATCGCTGGTTCACAAGCAATATTTTTACTCCCTAAAGCTCTTCCCAGTAATTGCTTCGGCACTGCGAGTTTCTTGTGATAAGGCTGGGTGATTGTTGGACAGCACAGACATGCTGCAGGGAACTCTGTCGTGTTTAATTTTAGGCTGGCAAACTGTTACAGGTCAGGTTTTTGTTTCTATGAATCCAGCCTCTTCCTGTAGCCTCTGCTATGGTCCTAGGGGAAGAGGCGTAATTGTGATGATCTCACAAGGAACAGATACACCATTGTTAGAGTTACCCTTTAATCAGCAAAGGCAGCAAGCTGGGTCCAGTGAGGTATTACTTCAATTGATGCAGTTCTGCTGCTGGGGACCATTCCTGATCCGCACTGGTATAAGACACAGCAGAAATTATCCCCTTCTGCTTGCACTAGTTTTAAGGCTATTTTAGAGCATCATTTTTTGCTCTGAACAGCCTCCAGTTTTTGTGTATTTTGAGCTAAACTCATCTGGCCTAATTTCCATGTACGTCCTCAGTGCTTTGTGTTTCCTATTGGCTGTGTTTCTGCAGCTGCCCAATTAGCATGTTATTCTTTGGAGGTGTCAGACTTTGCTGTTGATGAGACCCAGAGGCTGAGGTAGAATTTAGGCTGTTTGAACACATCCAAAATGTTTTCCCTCTCCTTTTCACTCTTTAAAGTAACTTTTCCCAAAGCCCCCTTGACTTAGATTTGCTTAGATTTCACATCTCTCTGAACTTTGCATAACTCAATGGGGTATTTCTCTATAAGGGTCCTCACATCCTTGAACAACATAACCCTCTGATGATGATGTGAGTTTTGGACACATCAAGGCAGGGCTAGGAAGTCAGCCAAATACCTGCAGCATCCCATTGAATACATTTTCTAAAATATGCAGAGCAGATACAACAATCACCTGAATGTTTGTCCTTCTTAGAGTGCACCCTGACTTCTGCAATCTAATCACCTCCTCATAAAAATTGTCTTATGTGGTTGATTCCAATTCTTGCTGCAGGGAACGGGACCAGAAAACAGGACTAGACTGAGGATATTGGCAATAGGGAACATAATTGTCAGTGAAACTCAGGGGAAAAAAGTGCTTTATGATGTAATTTTAGCAAAGTGCAGGAATTTTTCTCTAAGATTAACTTATAAATATTCATTTTATCAAGGTATTTATGCTTTGAGATTGCTTGTTGTTTGGGTTTTTTTATAGAATGTTTGCACATCACTTTGGAAATCATGCCAAAAGCTCAAGAAGTGCTAGTTGTGCTAATTATAATTATTAAGCTTGATAATGCAAATGAAAAAATTGCTTTGTTCCTAGAATCATTTGGCATATATTTCACTGCCTCTGACATGTTACTGTGGTGGTAGCTACATACCAAACGGCCAGTAGCATGTGAACCAACAGATAAGGCATTCATGGTTTTACTTTGACAAAACATTTATTCAGTGTTTGCCCTAGCATTAAGCTGCTGCACAGAAAAAGAAAAAATCCAAAGTAAACATCCAAACAGCTCTAAAAAAACCCACAATTAAATCTCTCCACTATGTTCCCAGAGCACAAGATGAACATATGTTTTATACACTTGACTGATTTCCACCCTAGAAGGAAAGGAAGCCATACAGAGGGATCTTGACAGGCTGGAAAGCTGGGCCTGGGTGAACCTAATGAGGTTCAACACTGCCAAGTGTCAGGGGCTGCACTTGGGTCGGAAGAATCCCAGATATAGATACAGCCTGGGAGAAGAGCTTCTTGAGAGCAGCCCTGCTGAGAAGGACTTGGGGATTGTGGTGGATGAGAAACTTAACATGAGCCAGCAGTGGCTCTGGCAGCTCACAAGGCCAATGGGATCCTGGGCTCCATCAGCAGAGGGGTGGCAGCAGGGACAGGGAGGGGATTGTCCCTCTCTGCTCTGCCCTCGTGAGGCCCCATCTGGAGTCCACCCCCCCCCCCCCAATACAAGAAAGATGTGGAACTGTTGGAGAGGGTTCAGAGGAGCCACAAGGATGATTAGAGGGCTGGAGCAGCTGCCCTACAAAGAGAGGCTGAGGGAGCTGGGCTGGTTCAGCCTGGAGAAGAGAAGGCTGTGGGGGGACCTCATTGCAGCCTGCCAGTCCCTGAAGGGAGCTTATAAGCAGGAGGGGATTCAACTTTTTAAAAGGATAGACAATGGCAGGACAAGGGGGGTGGATTAAAACTAAAGGAAGGAAGCTTTAGATTAGATATTAGGGGGAAGTCTTTTACAGAGAGAGTGGTGAGGTGCTGGAACAGGCTGCCCAGAGAAGTGGTGGATGCCCCGTCCCTGGGGGTGTTCAAGGCCAGGTTGGATGGGGCCCTGGGCAACCTTGTGTAGCTCCAGGCCTGGAGGTTGGTGGCCCTGCCTGTGGCAGGGGGGTTGGAGCTCTATGGTCCTTGGGGTCCCTTCCGACCCAGACCATTCTATGATTCTATGAAATGCTTTTAATTCATTGCTTGCAGAGAAGTCTAGTTCTGCTCGCTGGGAAACCACTCCAAGTTTCGAGTTGGAGAGCAACTCTTTGAGGGACAGGTGTGTCCTATTTCCCAATATGCCCTCCCCCTCCCTGCCCCTTGCACACGGAGGGGGAGATGGTTAGTGCGTGGGAGTTCCTGGTGCCACGCCAGCCCCTCCGCTTGTCTGAGCCAGACGCTGGATCTGACACTGAAAACAGAAAAGAAATCGCTGTGATCACCCTTACCCTCTTTATGCTTTAGTTTCTCACCCAAAGGAGAGCTCCTCAAGGCTCCTCTCTTCGGGGGCTCTGTGGTCGGAGGGGGTACGTGGATACAGACACCGCTGTGGTGCAGCTCAGCTCAGCTCCCGGCTTTTCCCTGTCTCTTGTTTGCGCTGCCATGGAAACCGGCGCTCCGGTTGCTGGGAGTCATCTGACCCGCAGGCACGGGAGGGGTGCATCCATCCCTCCCTTCTGGCGTTAGGCCTGAGTCCCTGGTGCCTGGACAAGTGCCCCTGCCCTGACAGAGTGGGGCTGAGCTGGGTGGGTTCTCCCAGAGCCGGGCTGCCATGGGAGGCTTCATAAAATGACCTGCCTGGCTGCAATGCTTGCTGAATGTCAAGCCAGACCTTGGGGCAGAAAAGGAAGAAAACTTGTGTGGTGTACATACAATAAAGAACCTTGGCTTTCTGCACTCTTTATCTGTTATTTCAGTCCACATAGCCTAGCTATCAGGTATTTAACTCCATCTCTCTGAGCAAAGCAGTGGGTTAGGGAAATGAGAGTTGGAGCTCCCGATCACGGAAATGACTGTAACTTACCATTTCATAGCCTCTGCCTTGGTGTTTCTGTTTGTAAAGTCTGACTGGTCACACTTTGGAGACTGTGTGTGATACAGGTGAATGAACTGTCAATCACTGGAGGTTCTCCAAGTCATTAATGCCATAGAAACCTAAATATCACTTTCTAAAGTATATAATTTGATAAAATATTAGTTAAAAATTTTTTTTAATGGTGGAAAAGGTCCTTATACTTACTTTTTACTGTTTTTGAGAAGACCAGATCAGTTCCAAAAGGATCCTGTTTTTCTCTACACTCTTTAGACTCTCTATTAATATAATTTCAGCTTTCTGAAAGAGCAATTTCTTTCATTTATTGATAGGTTTCCAAACTGCTTTCTCCATCTGAGCAATTCGTGCAATAAATAGGATGATTTTCCATAAGTGCAAACTCCCATTTGATTGTTATAGTTCTTTTCTGTAAGTGCTGATTATCAAGAGACTGGATTCAGGCAACAGAAGGAAAGTGCTTATACAGAAAGAAATTTCTCTTTATTCTGCACATGAATGCTTTGATTTTTAGCAGCGATGCAGAAAACCATAGTGCTATCTTTAGCATGTTTTGGGAAATTTCCCAAATGTATTGGGGAGTGTGTATAAAAAATGAGACTATAGAATAATTTCCATTAAAAAAAAAGTGATTCAGATATAATTTGTACTTAAGATGCACTTTTTCTGAAGGCATGGTATCAAACAGGCTTTGTTCTGAAACACCAGCTCATTACAGGATTGTGAATGTGCTGCAGTGGTAACATCACAGAAATAGATAACTGTAGAAAACTAAAATGTTTGAACAGCCATGGCTTTGTCTGGCATAATCTCTATATCAATGAACAATACATTTATGTATCCATTGCTCTGTTCCTTGCTAAACACTTATTTCCCCAATCTGGAAGAGAGATTATTTCAAAGCAGAGATGCATTTTGTGAATCCTTGGAAAGGTGCAAGCTCTTCGTACCTTTGGTTCAATTTTTGTGTCCCACATGTGCCATAAGCCACTTGTGCTCTGCATTTCCTTGAGGACAAGGAAGTTTTTAAGGCCAGAAGGTCATCTGTGGTCTATCTTAGCCACCATTACCTTGGTTAATGAACGGAATAAATAGTACATGTTATACAATGGGAAAATCTGCCTGGTGGTATCGGCTGTGCAGCTGAGCAGAGCTGCAGGTTGTTGGGGATTCCTGGGTTGTGCAGTGTTGCTTCAGGGCACCACGTTCTTGGGGGATCTCCTGGAGAGAGTCCAGTGGAGGCTATGAAGATGGTTGAAGGACTGGAACATCTCCCCTACAAGGAAAGGCTGAATGAACTGGGGCTGTTCCGCCTTGAGAAAAGAAGGCTAAGAGGGGATCTTATTAATGATTATAAATATCTCAAGTGTGGGACACAGGGGGAAATGGCCAGCCCCTTCTCAGTGGTCTGTGGAGACAGGACAAGGGGCAATGGCTTCAAGTTTGAGCACAGGAAGTTCCCCACCAATATGTGTAAGAACTTTTTCCCAGTGAGGGTGACAGAGCCCTGGGACAGGCTGCCCAGGGGAGTGTGGAGTCTCCTTCTCTGGAGATATTCAAGACCCATCTGGACGCCGACCTGTGTGACCTGTCCTAGGGACCCTGCTTTGGCAGGGCGGTTGGACCCAGTGATCTCTGGAGGTCCTTTCCAACCTATGTGATTCTGTGACTGAAAGCTTGGACAGTGTCTCCTTCAGTGGCAGCTGAGAAAGGCCGGCAGTTCGTGTGGTAACCATGGCAGGTTGCTGCTTGTGTTTCCAACAGGTGCCTTCAGACCTGGGGGCTTGTAGGGGGGTGGTTTTGTTAGGACATGAGATTGGGATTGCAGGATGTCGTTACTACTCTGCTCCCTTTGTTTCTTTCTTGAATGTGTTGCTTGTCTTCTACACTCCTTGGTCACACAGTTTGTGATGTGAAGGGGTTACTTGTCTTCTCCACCCAGTCAGCCTGTTCGTGACGTGAGGATGCTGATCCCTACTGCAGAGGTGCTACAAGAGTTAATTAGCATTGGCAAAACATTTTGAAATGGCTGATTGAGAAATGCTGCCACAGATGAAAGCTGAATAAGTATTTAGATAAATAAATAATCCTTTGTAGTTTTATCACTACAGGAAACTCCCTGTGTACCCAGGATGCCGCACAGGTCACAGAGCAGTCATCTCCCCACTGCCTGGACTTATTAAAGCATTTCACTGTTTCTGCAACACAAACCACAATATGTATCACATAAGGAAAAAAGCTGGACAGTAACCAGCAAACCAAATGGATTGGCAGTTTTTAATGTCTTTGAAACTCTTGTTCCTGTGTTTCATAGTGAGTTGTGCAGCTGCAGAACCTGAAGCATTCCCGGAGGGAGAAGAGGACCCTGTTTCCAGGGTTGGACAAGGAAAGAGGACAGATCCTCAAGTGAGTGTCTGCAAGATACCAGCTACAAGAGTTCTGCTGAAGGCAGTGCAGCCAGCTCCCTGCTTCAGCCTGGTCTGTGGTGACCTGGCAAGAGTTTTTCTGCTGGCGGGTCTCTTTGGGACCCACTGTTCTGCCTTTCTCCTGCCTGCAAGGGAGCAGCTTCAAGATGATTATGGAGATCCCATGGGGAATATATGGCTACTGACATACTTCTTGCAAGGTCTGTGAATGCTGCTGAGCTCTGTAGAGAGACTGAAATCAGGAGAGACAGTAACAGTGGGGTTTGTCTCCTTTGTACTGTATTCACAGCACAAATCCCTGCATCAACACTACAGCTCCATGAAAGATGATAAACGAAACAGTACTGCGAACCATATCCACCCCATCTGATCCCAGCATGTCTCTGTTTCCCTGTAGATCTTCTCTCTTCCCAGCACCAGACCATCAAGGTGGCTGGGCTGAACGGCCCTGTGCATTGACTGCTGCATGTGTTCAGCAAATCCAGTGCCTGTCAACAGCAACAGGGATGGATCCTGTCTCCTTAGGTTATAGGGCACAAGGAAGTGATGGCCCAACAGAAAAAGGGGTTACTACGGTTCAGGGTGGAGCCATCCCAACCCGGGGGCAAGCAGCTAATGCAGAAGGTAAGCAGGAGACCTCCTGCAAACAGGAAAGCTGTGATACCCATCTGCCATGGCCTCATAACCACCAGCCTTCCTGTTTACCCCCTACTCCCTCCAGCTGAAGCTTACTTCTAGGAAAGATTTTTATTTCAATGCAAAATTTTCCAGCTGGAGAAGTGTCCCATAACGTTTGCACAGCCAGAGCCAGCCGCGAGATGGCAGCAACCTAGTATAGCCAGGAGTTGATGCTTGGCTCAGTGACACACATTTCCCACTCTTGCTTCTCCATGGCCCGTTTACCTTATAGAGAGGTCTCCAGGCTTGACGAGCCCCAAGAAACCCTGACCCATCCTCTGGGTTGAAGGAGGAATCTCCCCAGAGAGGATCTCTGCCAGAAAGACCTGTGAGCTCAACTCTCATCTTTGGAAACAGGCTGGCAGAGCAGAACTCACTTGGGTCTTTGTGTCCTACCACTGACCTCCATCCCCCAGTGTGCTCCTAGGCTGGCTCATCCAAAATGGATTTGTAGTGTTCTTTCAAATGATCTAGTTTCAATCTAGTGGATGAAAGCTGCTAAAATTGCTGAAGGGCCACTTGGCGATGAGAGGGCACCCCCTGTCATCTGTCCTATTACTGTGGGTATGCATGGGTGCTGTGTAATGACTTGGACAAAAAGCAGCAAGTGCTCAGTGATTTGTATTTCACACTCATTCTTGCTGGGAATGCAGACTCTTTCCTGCTGAGAATAAGAGAAAATATTCTGAAATCTTCACCTTGGGACTCTTGCCAGACCTGGGACAGTTTCTTTTGCAATGCAAAGCTTATTCTAGTGTGTGCTGTGATGTCAGGGAGTCTTTCTTGTAATGGCTGTCAGCAGTGCTCTCCTTAGACAAGTGCATGCAGATGAGCTCTGTGCTTTGCTGTAGCTCCTGAGGTAAGGCAGCTAACGCCATGAAGACTCAGTTGACTCCAGTGCTCTGACTTCTGATCAGTCAATGAGAGGATTGCTCATTGAGTGGTGGTGGTATAGCAGACCCTGATGCACATGCAGCAGAAGATGGCAGAATCATAAGATCATATTATTTGAGAGAGACCTCTGGAGATCTGTAGTCCAACCTCCTAGCAGGGCTAACTTCAGAGTCATATCTGTCTGCTCAAAGCCTTGCCTAGTTGTTTTGAAAACCTCTAAGGATGGAGATATCACAAACTCTCTGGATGATGGAGGAGGTGAGATCTGGGAGGCTGATCTTGGGCTTGGTGGGGCAGCCTCACTGGTTTACTCTGGTAAGGATATAAATAAATTATTTGGCTGTAATTTCAAGGCTGGTTCTGAATAACTGTTTAGTCCTGATCCCAAACTGTAACAAGTTCCAGGCTTCCCTCAGAGCTCGGTACTTCTGGGACCTAGGAGTTTGTGTTTGGCCCATTGTAAAGAGAGCCACAAAGCTGCAGCCAAGGAGACTTTCCTAACCAGGGCTATAAATCCAGGCTATTTGCAGGGACAAATGACCCAGGAACCTGAGGTTGCAACTTCATGATTTTGCATTAAGCTCTTAAGGCACAGTTCCAGGTTTTTTCCTGGCCTTTGCTTTGTGGCAAAACTACAGCTGCTGTGACTGCATGGGAACTGATCCAGCTGAAAAATACCCTGCCTGAGGAAAAAAATCCTTTATATTATGGTCACTGTGACAGCTTGAGGAAGAGGCACATGAGGGCTGGGGGAAGGTGGAACTGCTCCTTTCAGTGACAGCCCGTGCTTTGATGTCTTAGGGAGATAGCGAAACTGCAGCTTCGTGGGAGTAAACCAGGTTGATCCTGCAAAGCCCTGCACACAAAGTTCCTTCAACAGGGGTGTACAGAGCAGACTGTAAAGGATTCATAGAGTAAAGTTATGGGTCATGTTGATTTCTAAGAGCTACGAAAGGGAGCACATGCTTTGTGGCTCCAAATTCTTTCTGCTCATGTGGAATGGATTAGAGATAAAAACAACCCTGTTATTCACTTTGCTCCTGAGCTGTTTCAGTCCTGTCCGTCCTCTTCTCCAGGGAAGCTTGTAAAGGGACTATTATCTGTGATCCAAATCTGTGGCTCGTTTCCCCAGCGTGGCTCATGGGATCCCCTTCCCCTTGCCAGAGGATGGGGCTTTACTGGGTACCAGCCGCAACGGTTCAGGAACATTTGGCGCCAGCCTGGCTGTTTTCTTGCAGGCTCCTCCTATTTGTGTCTCTATTTTAAGTACGGGGTACTGAGGCACGGAGAAGCAAATGACTGCCAACGCTGTGCAGTGGGTCTTTAGTGCAACAAGCCCCAAATCCACATCTTGCAGCTGTTTAGCTGAAATCACGGACAGCACAAACATGCTCCTCGTGCAACGACAACTTTGTTACCTGGAAATGCTAGAAAGTTTCCACATCCTGTTCCTATTCCTTTGCCGGCACCTGTGTGAATGCCCGCTGTTCTCCCCACCAGGTTGTCAGCAGATCCTGTAGCTTGTTTTCCACTGAAATGTCTCCTCTTAGGTAAATATTACATTTGGGGTTGCTTTGCCAGTGGCTTTCTTGCCTGGAGTTTGTACAACAGGTCAATGCCCTGCTCAGAGATAAGAGGAATACTTGCTGTGAGTGCGGTTTGCTGCTGCACTATGCCACCCTGCTCTTCCCTCATCAGCTTCTCCTTTAAAGGTTTTTGAGTGCTGCTTGTCCTGGAGGTTTTAGCAAAGTGAGGGAAATTTAAGACAAGCAGTTGAGCACTCAAGAAAGAGCAGACAGGCTTGTTTATCCCAACAGCCGGGGCTTGTAAATTATTCATCTGTGTGTAATTGAAACAGGCAGATCCTCAAAGGTCTTGTTACAAAGGATGAGGTGAAGGATCATCGAGCTTCAAGCAAAACAGGAAGGTTAACAGGTCCTGGGGAACCCTTCTCATCCACCTGCATCTACTCTACAAAAATGCCTGTTTGCAGAAGGAAACTGAGTTGCCGCTGAGTGAAGCAATGCACAGATACGTGTCTGCTGAGAGGAGAGGACATCTGTAAAATATCTTCCTTCATCAGTTTTCCCTCCGGTGGGAAACACAGATTTGAAGCTTGTTGCAGTGAAGTGTATACATGGCCTGTAGGCACGTACCAAGTACCAATGCACAATAGGCTCTGGCCTCTGTGACACGGAGAAGTAGTTTCCAAAGACCAAGAGAGTTCAGAATAGCCGGCTAAGCAGAAAAGAAGCCAGCACACTTCTGCTCAGCAGTTCTGTCTCCAGACAAAACCAGACTTCAACTAATTAAAAAGAGCAGATGCTAGCTGGAACATTAATTGGAACAACTATCATCTTTTGCCTATGCTTAAATCTGTATTCTAGCTCTCTTGTAGAAGGTTTGGAGAGAGAGTTAACCCTTTAGCTGGCTTATTTTGTTAGGCACAGCATGTCCTTAGAAGAGAGTATAATATCTATGAATAGGTTTGGATCCTTTTTTTTCAGGAACAAACAATTCTCTGCCTAACAATGCAGAACCATCATCACAACCAGCATTCTCAACCCTTTCTTCTCATGGTGCTGTCAGTAATCTTGCTTGGCTTTCAGAGGCCATGTAAGAGGCGCTGGGCACACGGCCAGCTGCTGCTCTTCCCCTTAAGCATTGCATTGAGAGCACACCTCTTCTTTAACCGGTGCTCATTTGCTCCCCTCAGCCTGTGTTGCTTCTCATTAGACTTGATGTATGATCTACAGAAAGTGCAAACAGCTCAGCGGACATCTGATACACTTATAAATAGCCTGTCTGCCCTGTTACGGTTCTGTAGCTATCCTAACATGAGCAAACACTTGACATACTGAGCTCTTCCTGGAACCAGGATGCTATCGAAGATTTTCCTCTAAAGCATCCAAATTTGGCCTCTGCTGGAAGCCGGGTACTTGACTGCAGGCACCACTGGTCTGTTCCAGATTGGCAGTTCCTCGGTCTCGTCCTTGTCTCCGATTCCTTCCTAAGAAATGAGGCAAAGGGATCATTTGAGAAATTAGGCTCTTTCACTGTTCCTGCCCTCTGTGCTCCAGTCCCCTGTCACTGGCAGAGGCTCCCTTGGCACAACTACAAGCCCCGTTTCTTTCCTGCCTCTGCTCATGCACCACCCTCAGGCTCCTGTTACTTCCTTCTTTCCTGTGCCCTCAGTTTCCTCCCTCCCCGTAAGGGCCAGATCCTGTTTCCTCAGTGGGCTCACCAAGTCCATCACGGGTCTGGCAGTCCTTGCTGAGGTTTGTTCTGTTGATGCTTTCCTGAGCACCAGCACTCCCATCTAAAAGTAATATGCCCTGGCTTCCAGTGGATCAAGAGCAGCAAGGACAGCAATCCACAGTGCAAACTCCTCCATGCTTCCTCAGTATGTATCCCTTAACCCCTATTTCTTTTGCCAGCCTCCTTGAGTGACAACTGCTGTCATCTCATACCCCTTACTGCACTGAATTAAGCCTCAAATTTGCCTTCCAAAGAGATTGCCAGAGAGGTGAATTTAGGCAGATCTATGGAGGCTTAGGGGGTTGACTGGGATATTTAAGATTATCCCTGACTCATTTTCTTGCAGGTCTGATGCAAGAAGTGAGTCAGATCCCTCCGACACAGTTTGACCCGACTGATGCGGCCAGCAGACAGCTGAGAGGCAGCATGTGGATCTCATGTTGTTTTGCAAATGGAATAAAGTTCACTTAACACAGCAGGCCTATATTTGCTGTTAACTTGAAGGCCTTTCACCTGAAAACAACCTGCAGATCACTTACCCCATCCCTGCTCGCAGGTGGAATTAGCTCCTGAGAGCCACCGGCGGCGGGTATTTCTGAGAGGTTATCCTCTTTCCCAAGACATGAAAGTCCTTTTCCTTTGATGCTGAGTTCATCACACTTGAAGTGCTCGCAGTTCCCAGCCCCTTTTGGGTAGTCAGGACCCCAACCAAAGAATGTTCTTCTTCCTTTGAGCAATGCTGCCAATACTGGTCTTAATGTACCTTTGCTTTTTTTTTTTGGTTCCTTTCTCTTCCTAGGTGTGAACACTCTCATTGCTAAATGACACCCATGTCCCATGGCTCCCTTCAGCCTGTAGGAAAGGTCCTCCTTTCCCCCCAGCTCAGCTGCAGACAAGCATCTCCTGGGGCTGGTGGCTTAGGTAAATGGCTCCTTCTGACTCAGTTCCCATTGCTCTAAGGTCTCAGCACCTGTCTTCCTTATGGATATGTCTTGTTGACTACTGACAGCTGCAAGTGAGTGGCTCACACTCTGTCTGATGTCTGATTTTTAGACATCTAGAGGTAAGGACATAAAGTTAATGGAAATTTGTTTCATAATATTTAGGTCCCATGTTCTGCCAGCATCTCCTCTTACCAGCACTGCCCCAGCTTCACTGTCCTCCAAGTATCCACAGTGGTCTCCTGCCTGCCCTGTTTTCACTCGTAGCTGGGCTCTGGTTCAGACTCTGCCCATTTTTTCCCAACAGAAGACAAATTCCTATTACAGCTCCTGCAGCCCATCCCCACCTCTGTAGGACGTCCCCCCTGGGCTGGGTATGGTGCTCCCTTGGGGCAGCTGTTCCCTTACAGTCCCCCAAGAACAGTGTTTGCAGAGAGCATCAGCATTGCTGCATTTGGACTGGGGGCAGGCTTTAAGATTGCTTCTTGAGCTGTTCTTTGTGGTTGCTAACTCTACCTGAATGCCCCAGAGATGAAAGGTGTATCCCAACTTGACTTTTCCCTGAGGAAAGCGGACAGCAGTGCTCAGAGCCTCTGATGGGAGTTTCTAATGGGAGCAGTCTGCTGAACGCAGACTTGTGCCAGGTTAAAGCCATCGCCTTTGAATGACTTCTCTGTTCTTGTTCCAACGCAGCTTCTAAATTAGAAACCCTACCACCTGCACACGGTGTGAGCAGGGATTTTGCAACACCAGGAGGCTGAGTCAGGCCCAGGACAAGAGCCATTCTGGTGCTGAAAGGCTCGGTCACATTCAGGTGCCCACTGCAATGGTTTCCCTTCTCGCCCCATCTCCCCACGGTTGTGCAATGTTGGCAGACCCACTGCTCAGCCCAGTGTCGGAGGAGCAGCTGTCCCAGCGCTGGCAGCTCTGGGACCTCGGGTGCTGGCTGGCTCAGCCAGGACCCTGCTCGCTGCCGGCCCGCGGCTTTTCCCCCTGTCAGCAACAGCGCGTCCAAGGTAAATTACCTCTTGTTGGAACAGTCTGGGTTTGAGCTCAGATTGGCAGCCTCTGTCTTGCTGCAACCTTTCTGGTACAGCAGCAGGACACCGTCCAGGTATGGAAACCACTTGCTGTGCCATACCCCCTCCAGTGGCCCACCATGTGTCTGTGTTCTGTGGGTTAAAATTTACTGCTCCCCGTTTCCCTAGGCTGTACCCTGAAGGGAAAGCAGTCTGGTGCCTGTCCATCACACCCAGACCCTTTTTCCAGTTCCAAATTTTTAAGCTTCCCAGATAAATTCTAATGGAGCTCATTAAGGCTGTTCAGACTGGTGGTGGCTGTGGGAAAGGGTTTTGTAAAATAAGAGTGTTTGGATTTATGTTCATTTTTAACTTCCCATAGACCTTTCAGTGCTTTCTGAGCCTGGCCTACAGCTAAACCATTCTCATGGACTAATTAAAGGCTCTTTTTTTTTTTTTTATACTTTTCCTAGCATTTTGTGAATCCTTTTTTACCTCAAATGGTGAAGCAAAGAGTTTTACTACTGCAGTATACCTACATTGTTACAGCTGAAGGAGCAGAGCCCGTTTCCTAACTGAGGGTCTTTTAAGTTGTTGTAAGTTTCCTTGCTTGAATATACAGCATAGCCTTGGGATGAGGCCAGTGAAGCCTCCAGTGCTTTGCCTGACTTGCCTTCCAGTCCCCATACACTGTGTTAGACCTGTGAGTTTGTGCTATGCTCATTCTGGGTCACAGCTCGATCTCTTTTTGGAGGGTAAATCCTGCAGCTCCATTAACATGTGGCTGCTCAAGGCAGCCCACTGAAGCAGCCCGTGTGGCTCCTCAGGAAGCACATGGACTTGAAGGCAGCCAAAGGCAACTTCTGGCATGTTTTCCTCTCAAAAATGGGGATGAGGGAGGAGAACGTGGCTGCAGTAATTGAGCTGACAAAATTTTTCATCTCCTGTCTGAGTCCCAGTGGGCCCTGAAGGGACTTGAAAAGTGCCAAGTCCTCAGGCTGGCCCTGTCCCATGCAGAGGCTGCCTTCCAGTGTGGCTCTGGAGCCTCTGCTCAAGGTGATTTTTCGGCATTTTTATTCCTTTCTGCACCTCTTATTCCAAGTTGCTGAAGCATTCCTGCTGGCTTATGTTTTTATGAGGACTTGTCTCACCCATTGGGCTCTGATGACCGGGCCACCTTCCCATCCTTGTTTCCAGAGAAGTCATGCTATGGCTGATCCTCTCCCGGGATGCTGGGACGTGGTCTGGCTCTGCCCCGGCAGACTGCAGTCCCATGGGCAGCTCAGCTCTTTCAGGGAAACCTTTTCCAGACTCTCATTCCTTTTCTGTAAATCCTCCATCTTTCTCAATTCTTTGGTTCATATTTGAGCCCAGTGGCCCCTCCATTTTCTCCTGGCTCAACAGAAATGCTAGCCCTCAGCATTCTCCATCCCATGGAGAACTTGAAGCCCCAAGCAGCCAGCAGAGCTGCCATATGCCCTTGGGACCTTCTCCATTCCTGCCCGTGTCCAGCTCCTTTGGCTGCCTCAGAGCCTTTTTGCATGATACCCCTCCTGATTTCTCTCCCTCACATCATCCCCCAAAACATCACCATTTTCTGGCTTCCCCATGAACCTTTCTTGATTCTCTTACCCTAGAGAAGACCTAAACATCTCCATGCACTATTGCTGACTAATGAGGCCCTGTGATTTTTGTAGCCTTTATGTCTCTTCCTCAAGCCAATTTGGACTAGGCAGCATCCAAAGAAAACAAAAAGATCCAAGGATTGTTCAGACTCTTTCCTCTACACCATGCAAACAGAGGCACTTGTGAGGGCAAATACCTCTTTTGTCCATCACTTTGATGCTGCACAGTGATGTCCCCTCGATTTTAAAATGCTTTTTCCTGAAGCCAAATTATTAAGCAGCTTTTTGAGCAGACTTGCAGAGATTTCATTACCAGCCTCTTGCTGTTTCTACACACTGAAGTCCAGATCCTGGGGGTGCTGAGCTGATTTACCCTGAGCCATGGCTATGCCCGTTTCCTCAGTAAAGTCTGTTTCGGCATTGCACAATGTGTCTGTTCTCCGAGGGGGCCGTGCGCAATCTCCGACCAGGACAGACGTCTGAGCTTGATCCCTCTGGAATGACGTCAAAGGTTGCAATATTGTACCTCTTCCTGGCTCTGGCAGAGCCCGGCCTGGCAATGTGCCGCTGCAGTGGCTGCAGCTGTGCTTGAAGCCGTGCGGCTGCCGCTGGTTTGACCTGCGCAGCACAACTAATAGGTTACCAAATGGCAGCACAGGTGGCCCGTGTTGCTTTGCATGGTGGAGATTTGCTGACATGCCTGGCTCTTCCCTGCAAATTCCCGCTGCTCCAGAAACCCCTGACTGAGAGCAAATGAAAGTTGCTTTTAAAAGGAGCATCCTCCGATGTCGACATGCTCACGGGGCAGAGGCTGAGTTAACACACCTGCAAACTTGTGGGGTTTCCCGTGGTCAGGGCTTGGGCTGGCAGAAGGAGATGTGGTTTATCAGGGAGCTGCAGCAGGCAGCACAACAGAGGGTGCCAGTAAATCACTGGCTGTGGCTGGTCTCTGTGGCACTGGTTAGAGGAATACGAGTACATTATCTATAAGCGGCTGTTCCGAATGCTTGCTGCTGAGGTCTGCTGAAGGCAGCAGGGACAGTTAAAGCAGCAGCTTCAGCTTGTACCCAACCAGCCGTGATGAAATAAGGGTGATAGGTACACTGCTACACCTGCCTGCAGTAGGGATGGCTTCCAAGTGCTTCAGGGAAGGAAGAGCTGGCACATCCTTGGGGTAGCCTGGACTGGCGTCCCCATGCCCTGAAGCACCCCAGCCTGTTGCACTCCCCAGGGGGTACAGCCGGGCAGGAGAGTTGTGAAATGCATTGTGCTGCTCAGCTCATTATTCACCCTGACCTCTTGGCATCGTTACAAGCACTGCCTGCCTCTCACCAGCCCTTCACTGGACCTACTCACTGGTAAGGCAGCTGCTGACGTTTCACATGTGCCAGACCCAGTTTGAAGTGAGCTGATTTCAGCCTGAGATGAGTGAAATGATGCTTCTGATTTGGCTGGCTGTGTTATGGTCTGTTTTGACAGCTCTACACATAGGTTGGGGGAAAGAAGAGGTGTTTGATGATTTCAGTTTTTATATGAATGCCCAGGCATTTCTTAGGTTCTTCTTAAAAGGGTGTTCACAGATTAAGAACAGCTCCCAAGTTTTGATTTTGAAAATTCTGGGATTTTCCAAGTTGTAAATCCAGCAGGAGGATGTTCAGTGTGCCTGTGGCTGTGATCAGCATCTTCTCCTGTAGGCAGCTCAGCACTGTTGGGCTGTAGCTGCTCTCTGGGCACTGCCACATGTGGTGAATGCCCTGGGGAAAGTAAAAAAAGACAATCTGTAATGTTAGCAGGAACATTTTTGGTGGCTCATTAAGTGAAGAAACTATAAGATGCAGAAAACTAAAAATACTTGATTCTAGGTTTAATAAAATGGGAGAGATTGGTTTCTAACATGTACGAGCAGAGGTACGGTGTCTTTAAAAAATTGGTAATTTTGAGCTGGAAATAGGACTGAGACAAGTCTGGAAAGTAAATATTTAATTACTGGATCAATTTTGATAAAGATCCAGAGTTTGCAATTGATTTCTTTAGTCTCTGCTGAGCCCATCATTGAAACTCCTGGTTAGTACTGGTGTTGTGTCCCATCAGCAAATAACTTACACTTGGGATTATAATGTACTTTGCATGTTAAAAACTTGACATCCCTGAACCAACATCCTTTCTGTCTTCTCTGCTAGTGATAGCTATCTTACTTCTGAGTGTAAAAGAATTACTAGTTTCCTTGACTGGTTTTGCCAGCAAGGTTGTGAGGAGAAGGGCAGGCACGACAATACTCTGCTCTTTGTAAGGCAGAAATTAGCCAGTATTTACCTTGTGAGCTGTGATATTTAAATAGGAATTCCATAGAGAGTTACAATAGTGAACTCTATCTAACACTGACAAGATTGCATGATCAATGCATAGCTGTAATCAGAGAGTTGATACTTACTGACTGATAGAAGCTTTAGTGCTATCTAGAGAAGCCCTACTGCCTGCATTAGCTCAGAGGATGATCATAATTAAATGCAAGCCTAATGGGAGGAAAAATAAAAGTCCAGATGTAAAAATGTTGCCTGATGACTGGGGAAAATCAGCTTCAGAGCCAAGGGCGGTTGCTGCATCATGCCTCTGCAGCAGGCAGATCCCAAGTCCACTTGGTCAAATACTGAGTGACATGCAGAGATTTACACATATGTATCCTCTAGGGAAAAAAAATAATTAGTGTGTCATTAAGTAGAGGTTATGGAAGGAGGAAATTGTTACCTAATATGTGATGTTCTCTCCCATTCAGTGATTACAGTTTCTTCTCACAGAAGCTGCTGCATTCCCTGTGCCATTCGTGCAAATAAAGATTTTGTCGTCATCTTTTTCCTAGATATTCTTCACCAGACAATTGATGTGCATTTAATGAACGTCAGCTTGTTCAGTATTGCACGATGTCAAGATTATTATCCTTTGGGAACAGGTGGAGAATCACAAAAGTGAGGAGATGAGGTGGTCACTTCTGGCCAGATAAACAATTAAATAGTAGCAGTTTTGGGAAAGAACGTGGTTTGCTCTCAAGCAGTGGTTTTGGGGAAAAAAATATGTCAGTAACCTCAGTTTAGTTTTCTGTTATTTCTTGTGACACCAGTAAGGGTAAATATTTTGCTTCCAAACACCTACAGAATAAGAAAATGTGCATCTTTAGCTCACAAGATGTATGAATAAGTCTTCCCCAAATGTTTTGACAAGTCCAAGGTTGGTGAATGAAAACACTTGCTATGATCACATCTGTAGTTTGAGGAAGAATAATCCAGGTTGGAATCAGTGTTTTCTTGATTGCTTACATTGCTACTAAGGGTTCATTAGATGAGAAAATAGAAGATTACATCACAATCCATAATCCTTCTAAGCAAGAAATCAATTTATTTTGTGGGTTGGTTGGGGGTTTTTTTCTTGGTTGTTTTTTTTTTGGGTTGGGTTTCTTTGATTATTTGTTTTTAATTATTGTGCTGAGAATATCTGCCCTGTGACGAGCAAAGCAGTCAGATCACAACAGCAGCAAAATAAATCTCAGTCCAGGGCAATGCAAATTGGGAAGAAGCTCCAGAGAATGGTGCTATTTGAAATAAGTTGAGGAATTATTTTGAAAGCTTGCATGGAAGAGCGGAGTTTTGCCAACTCTTACAATTGGACTTCAGAGTAACTGCTGAGTGGGTAATTAGTCCCTCAGGAACACAGGAGTCTGGACAAATGTAAGACAGAACAAGAGGGGAAAAAAGTGTATGAAGAATTAACTTTAGAAAACAAGCTAGAACATTAGTCACAGGAGGGATATAATTCAACTTTCATTTAATGTTTATTTCTGTGATGAACAGAAACATTGTTCTTAACCCCTGTGCTGAAGCAGGAAATCAGAACCTTCCCTCTTTTTAAGGCAGCTGGAACGGCTTTACTGAAGTTTATCTCTCTGATAAGAGGGTGAAGGTGAGGGTAAAGAACTGTGCTGAACAGACTGCAAACCCAGCAAACAGGACTTATACAGGGAAAGAACCCAGTCATGGAAATGGTTAAGATATTGTACAGTGTCTGTTGTGGTCTTCAGCAACTTGCCCCATCATGAAGACACAGCAATTAGCCATGGTTTAAAAGATAATGCCCCCTCAACATTTGCTCACAACCTGTTTATAACACATGGCCTCATTTTGCCCTGTGCTGAGCAGCACCACTGTTGCAAGGAAGTGATTCACCAGCCCAAAAACTGGAGGATCTTGGCATACCTCTTTGCTGGGTTTACAAAGGCTTCATGAAACACAACTGCAAAGAAAAATCAAAGCATGTGAGACACTCCTGAGGTTATATAGTGCACATGTGGTCGGTCCTGCCCTTCCAGTGCTCCTGATTCATAGTCCTGTCCTGTAACTATTGAACTGTAGACTTATTTGTAGAGTTTCTACACTTCGTTTTTGTGGTTCACTGCTCCCATTATTATGTCAACAGCAGCAATTTGCTAATCAGCCTTCTTTGTAGGACAGGACTAGTATTGCTTTGCATGTTTGGTGTTCAGAAAAAAGACCAATGTAGTTTGTGTGATGCTGGAGAAGAAGGAAGCTTTGCAAGAACATCCAGTGTGCTCAGGTGTGAATCTGTCTAAATGGGTTGTTTTCACTGAGCCGTGTGTCTGGAGGGTTAACAGTAACATCACAGCTGAAGGTTCACGACCAGACCGGATCTTCTCAGTTTTGAGGATGCTGTGCTTTGGAGCTGTCTCTACTCTGCAACTTCCAAAGAATCGAGTCAACCTCCCTACTGGGCTCCCACCATATCGTTGGCCAAGTAATGGGGTTCCACTTGCCCATTCTGTACCAGTACCAGCAGTAGCACTGTCTGTTGGTGCCATGGTGTTGCATTTCTGACCTGGTGATGCTCTGCTGTGACCTGAGTGAAGGTTACCAGTGTTTACATGCAGGGTCTGTGTTTACTATTTAAGGTGAACAAGAGGCTCTGGATTCCATGAGCTGGGTCATCCTGTTTCCCAACTCAATGCAAATACCAGACAGGCAGGCAGTTCTTCCTTAAAAACATACAAATTCTCTTGAGAGGCGTGCCAGTTTCTAGCAGACATGTTGGCAATGTACAATAGACACAACATGGTCATCACTGTTCATTCCTGTAAACACTGTCTTCAAAATACTGTCTCTTCTCTCCACCTTGAGCCACTTCCCTAGAGTGCTCAGTACAGGGTCCTGCACAAGCACACCCAGCTCTGGCATATTCCTTCCAGGAGAGGGCAGGGGAATACAGTCTTTACAGATCCACTCCTGAACAAGAGCCAACATTCATCATGTCCCAGATCTTTCTGTATGTCTTCCAGTCTGTTTTGCTTTCCTAAACTTGGATGAGCAGAGAGGTAGGTGCTGAATCTCCTCAAAGTGAATCAGTGGGTTTTGTCACATTTACAGACCTGCCTGTTCCTGAGTCATCTTCAGGAGGGTTAGCTTGGACTAGGCTGTTCCCTTTGCTCTTGAACCTCTTGAGCCTTGTGTGTCACGCTGAAGTCATTGGCTTCTGTGCAGCTTCAGGACCAGGCTTTAAACAGCCAAGTCCCAGATCTTCTGCTTCATCTCACCACCAAGCCAGGGGAGGCAGCGATGGGGCAACTTGACTGCTAAACATTCAGCCCACCCATATCCCTGCAGACAGTGGTTTGATGCCCTCAGACATTTGTAACATTAGCAGGTGCAGCTCTGTTCATGGGTATTTTTGCCAATAGATTAAAATGAAGGGGTTGTGTGTGGAAACCCAGAGCTGGAGATGGACCTGGTTAAAGGTGGCTTAAAGAAATACCAGCTAGAAAGTCAGCAGGTGTTTTCTATCTCAGCATCTGAATGAACAGAAAGTTTGGGAGAAGATCAGAAGCTTTCCCCAGCTCCACACTGTCTTTAACAGACCAAGGGGTATTACCATAAAAAAATCCAAAAATCAGTTTCTTCCAGCTTATCTCCCCTTGGACCTATGAGACTGACTTTAAAAGACAACATCATTCCCAAACTAGTGAAGGGAAGAAAAAAAAATAAAATCAATAAACATTGTCCCTGCAGCACAGATGCCCTTGTGAGGCCAAAGAAATTGAGTCCTGAGATTGCTATTGCTGTTTCCACCTTGTCCTGCAGCACCACAGTCAGGGATAAACATATTCTTTGTGTCAATATTTCTGTAGTACTGAGAGAACTTGCAGTTCTTATCTGCAAGTGTCAAGGACTGCTAAGTTAAAGTGATCATAACATTACTGGAGAGTCTGACAGTGTTTTTGTTCCCATCTGTGTCTGTGTAACTGTTCTGGTGCTGAAAGCTGCAGCCCAGTGGACCTTGGCTAGACTGGGCCATCGGCTTCGTGGCACATGGAAGGGACCCAGAAGGTGAATTCAAAAGAATCCCCTAATAGAATTTGAACTTCCTTTTAATTTTTTTCCTTGCCTGATTATTTTTGCTTCTTCCATTGCAAAAGAGCACCCTTGGTTTGCAAATCACAGAGAAATGTGCAAGTAATTAATTCAGCCTGATGAACCCTTGTTTTGCTGAGCAAATAATGATTGGTAATAGTTTGCTGCTACAGTAAATGGGGGGCAGCAGGGGCTGGAGCAGAAGTACCCCAGGTGACCTCTGAAGACAGAAAAGCACTTACCCAGTAGAGCACAATCCCTCTTTTTTTTCCCCATCTGTGAAGTTCAAACACTTTCCCTTCCAGTCCCCTGAAAAATGAGAAGTAATTTGTAATACAAAGCTGAGCAAATACACAGAAGATGTGAAAACCTGTGGCAGGGAAAAGAATTCTCTCTATAGGCACACATGGCAAGGCGAAGCACGGGCAGAGCCGAATAAAGCTTCGGTGTAAACTGTTGAGCTTGGAATGATGAGCCTTTTGCTTCCTTTCCCACCTTTAACGGGTCTGTGCTACGTGGCATAACAACTTGGGAACAGCTTCAACCTACGGTTTCTTTTTAACTTCATAATGCAGTGCTATTATTATCTCCAGGAAACATTTAAAAGGCTTGAGTGCTGAGGTTTATTTGCCTTTCCTGACTGGATCTTTAACACACAGGCATCAGACAAAAGACTATGAGAAATACCTTAACGTTACATTAGCTCCTGTGTTTGACTGGGCTGTAGGAATGCTAGAAAGGTGTTCTGAGAAGGGGAACCAGTTTGACCGAAGTTCTCTCCCAAAAAAGGTGGCAAAAGAGAATGGAAACTCCCCAAGCAGGACCAAGGGACAGAGGTAATAATAGATTCTAAAAGGATGTAGCAAAAAGATGAACAGAGGGAAAGGATTCTCTTTGCAATGCACCATAAAAATGGAGCAGAGGAAAAGACACATATATTTTGTGCCAGGGGGTGGGCACTCAGTCTTGCTGCAGTACCAAATGAAGGATGCTGATGTGAGGCATTGGTTACAACTGCACAGAAGTCATCCCCAAAAGTCTGTCCCAGCTCAATAGTAATTTCTGGTTCTCGTGAAAAGGCAGCATCCAAAAGTGATCAGAAGTCATAATTTTTTTGTCTAAATCTGTGCATTTCTCTCACTGTTGATAAAGGCTTGCAGTGTTTCCAAAACCTTAAGCAAAACTTAGATGTGTGTGTGTCAGTTTGCTTCCATGGTCACAGGGCTCTGAAGAATTAATCTGTAAATCAGTTCACAGCTGGAGAAGTGCATTCAGACATCACAGAGGGATGGAGGAGTCACTGGGTCTGCCCAGAGGCTGGCACCTGCCACTGTAGCTTGTAATTCTCAGCTTTTGGTTTAATCTCCAAAGTGTGCCCATGGAGCCCAATACCAGGACCGTGGTTTGAGGCTGTCACAGCAGAGTCATGGGTACAGCAAGGTGATCATCCTGGGAAAGAAAATTTCTCGAATAAAAGCTCTGCTCAGAAAAGGTGCTGCAGAGGATGAAGCTGTGGTCATCTTCCTCCAAGGCTGGCGCCAGACCGGGGCTCTGAGTGGCAGCAACATTTACCTGTTTCCTCATTACTCTGCTGCACAGAGACAGGTTGGAACAGAAGGGGGATTCTTTATGCTGAAGTGAGATGGCCAAACTTGTGCTATCGTATATCCTGTTTGTTTGTTTTTAACATGTCCTTTGTCTCTGTCTAGAAATTTTGTCTGGGCAGAAAAAGAGGACTTTGGATATTTGTCCCGGGTGGCCTGATGTCCAATAGCTTGGTCAGGGCAGTAATTTCACCCCGAAACACCTAAGGCATGGTCACTGAACATAGGCACAAGGGCTTTGCTGGAGTTTCCCAGCATCGATGAGCCTATGGGCATGGCAAGCTGTAATCAGACCTATGAAAAAAGTTTGGTGCATCCAGAAAGTATACTGCATGAGCGAGCTCAGGTCAGGGTTCATCCCAGATGCTCTCTACTCACTTTCCAAGCACTGTGTGCTGCCTGCCTGCATTTTTACTATTTTTTTTCCCCAGGAAATCTCTGTGAGGAGTACAGAAGCCTTGGTTACACTTGCTTTATAATTTCCATTGCACTCGACCTCACAGTGATCATTGTTGTGGTATATTGACTGGGTAAGATGCTCTCTTGGGTCCTTCAGATGTGGAAAAGCATTGGATCCCTCCTCCATCAGAGTGCAGCCACACAAAGGCTGGCGCCGGCACAAGGGGAAGGTGGCTGGACATCTTCTCTGGCAGCAGTTTGGATCTGTATGAGCCCACGGAAAATGTCATGTCTTTGTGTCACTAGCTTCAGCAACAGGTAACGGCGCAGTCTGGGAGCTGTGTAGCAGGCAACACACCCAGCCTTGAGTAGTTCTTTTAGGAAAGCAGAAAGGTTGTGGGCCTGGGATGGATGAAACTTGAGAAGCAGAACTGGGACACACACCATTTTGTTTCCTTGTGACGTAAATATGGGATTTCACTGCCTCTCCAGCAATTTAGAGGAAGTCAGGAACTACTGGAACTAAAATACAGAGAAATTTTCTTTTGCACATGGAAGAACAAAACCTCTGACATGCCTCAGTGCTTATGTAGGTCTCAACATTGATAAAATTAAGATTGTAACTGTTGTTTGTTTTCATAGTGATAAAAGTCACAAGGGAATTTCCTATCTCCACAGCCATCAATTCAAATTCTATTTAAGTCCAGGGCTTAAATAGAGGGCTTGGGATTTTAGCTGTATCTAAATCTCAAGCCCTTCACATTGCATCAAGTTAAACATCGCCCACTGAGGGAATAGGGATTTTTAATTGAGAGAAAACAGTAAAGCAAGTTTGCCAAAAATCTATTTCTGGTAATCATATTTAAGGCCAGGTTTTTCAGCGTTGTGATGCTTTTTACATCACTGAAGCTACATTAATGCGGGATTTGGCCCCGATGTTTTTCTATAAATACAGTATCTAGGAATTTGATGAGCATGTATTTATGCATTATTCATTGAGATGATGTGGAGAGGAAGAGTGAGGTTTGTGCAGGAGAGCAGAGCCCCGAGCACCTCTGGGTCCTTTGGCGATCCACGCCAGGGTGAGGCAGCACCTGTGGGGTCACCTCTGTGCTGTTGCTGGGCTGTGTCTGCTGTGGCTTGTTGAGGCTGAATGTCATCATGGGAAGAGACTGGTCTGTGTTTGCCAAAATGTGAAACGTGTTACTTGCAATTCTGAAGCTATGCAGGCAGAGAACATTTTTGCCAGTCTAAGGCCCTGGGCTGGAGTTGAAAAGAGAAGAACCTGTGGCTTAGTTCTGCCACAGATGTTTGGTTTGATCATCCCTGCCTCAGTTTCCCCCATAAAATCATCAAATGAGGATGACACTTTTTCCTGCAGGAGAGCAATTTGCAGTCTTGAGGCCCACAGCCCCTCAGATGGACTGCAGGGATGGTGTTCTGTCCAATGTCGCCCTCCAAAAGGTACACAGACCTGTTGTCGCTCTGTTCTGGTGTCCCAGGCTGCACCTTTCCAAGGATCTGAACAATGAAAAACTGAATTTGTAAAACGGTGGATTGAGCAGCAGAGCTGAGTGCTGCTGCAGGTGCCCCCCGGGAAGCTCCCTCAGCTGGGCTTCACCTCGCAGGGGTTACACAGGGATCCTGACCCACGCCAAACCTTGCATGCCTACCGTGTGTGTGTATATGATATATATCTAGGTAATGCAGGTATTTATATAAAAAGATAGTAATGGCGTAATAAGTGTGGGCGGGGGTACCCCAAAACCCAGTCCTTTCCAGCGTGCGTGAAATCACCCCATCAAGCTCCAGCAGCAGGCTGGTGAGTCGGTGGGATTTGCACACCTCCGGGGACCCGCTGCCCCCCGGGACCCACACCCCTCCAAGAGCCGGAACACCTCCAGGGATGCCCGCGCTTCCAGCGGCTCGTACGCTCCGGGGTCCCGCGCATCCCCGGGGGCTCGCCCGTGCGCCGGTCCTGCCGAGCACCGCCCCGGGGGCCGGGCCGGGCGGCGCCGCGGCTCCCATTGAGGCCGGTCTCGGGCCGGCC